>PVHX01013091.1:0-56273 GCA_004024805.1 Geosciurus inauris | reverse complement strand
GACAGGTAAGTGCCTGATGAACTTGCCCAGTGCTCAAAGGAGGCATGGAGCCTGGTCTCTCCATCCCATCCCATCCTCCACGGTTCCCTAAATGTGTAGAGTTGAAGGAGCCTTCGGATATGTGGTGCCCCCTGCGGTCTTCTTGACTGGGTAAAGAGGTCTATATACATAACACTCAGCTTCACAAATCTCACTGTCAACCCACAACCAGGACACGACCACATGCTCCCCACCACAGGGACTGAGGGCTCCGCCCCTCTGACATGACCCCCTGTAGGTGGAGTAGCTGAAGGACCTGTGCAGTGGCTCACCCTCACCCTGGCCCAGGCACTGCCCGCACCTGCTAATTGCCAGTCCCCAGCTTCTCCTGCCAGTGGGTCCCCACCTCCCTTCAACGGCATCTCATTGAGATGGCCACAGCCCCTGGTCCCCACGGGGTCAGCAGCATGCCATGCTGGGGACAGACGTCTGAGAGTCTGCCAAGGACCCTCAAGAGAGACTTAACTCCTTTAGAGTGAGTTCTGGAAAGGGCCCATTTCCTCTGAACGCTCTTTGAAACACTTTAATTCCCCATAAAATAAAATATCTTCCAGCCAATCTCCCCACAGTTCTCACATTAAGTCCTGCCGTTAGGACTTCAGACCATCCCCTGGCCTTCTGTGTGACCTGTTCCTCTCTGATTATGACCTGGCTTTCTTTTCCTCCCAAGGATCAACTGGATGCATACGATGACCCTCCTCCCCTTTGTGCTCTGATCCCTGCCTCCTCCAGCCTATCAGTTCTTAACCCGAGACTTGGAGACCTCTAAGAGCTGCATGAAAGCCTAAGCGCAGAGTTCTGTGTAGTGCGTATTGGCGTTGTGGATAGGATTGACCATAGTTTTACCCAGCTGCTCAGAAGACTGGACGTCTAGGAAACCTGTGGGTGGTTTGTGAGATGAGGCCCACACCTCTCGGCCCTGCTGCTCTGCCTGTGCCCACAGTGTCTCTCCTCACAGGGGGACTCGCGGCCCTCTGTCTTTTCCCTGGCCAAAGGCTTGTGCTCACTGACCCTGAAGCTACGTTTCGATGCGTCAACCCAGGGTGACTGTCTGAGCAGGACTGGCTCCACGGAACAATGAGCCCGCTGCTCAGCACAGGCAGCCGTCAGCCGGTGAAGGGTCTGGAAGGAGGCACTATCTTGGTTGTCATGCTTTCTGCAAATGGCCAAGCTGGTGTCGCTGACATTAGAGGATACAAATAGCCCTCACATATGCACGCACAGGGCTGGGACATAGGTCAGTTGGTAGGGTGCTTGCCTGGCATGCACAGGCCCTGGGTTCAATCCCCAGTACCACACAAAAATAAATAAATGAATAAATAAAGTGAAAGGATGAGAAGTTTAAAAAGAAGATGCATGCACCGTGGAGACCATAAGCTTCATAGCTCAGTGCACAAATGTCAGATGCCTGGGGGCCGGGGTAGTCCTCCTTCAGGAGGACGGGCTGGCTCTGCAAGGTGCAATGCCAAATCCAGCCAGCAGTCAGCCTGCTGCTTTCTGATCAAGCATTCCCAGTTGTGTGGTGTTCCCAGGCAATGGCGTGCTGGCGGTATTTTATACAGTCCTAATTCACTTCCAAAGCAATTTTCATAAGGCAACAAACCGAGAAAAGATTGCTTGTAAGGTGGAAGTTTGCTTATTTATTACTGTGGTGAAAGTAAATATAGCTACTATAATTTTCTGGGTAGAAATTATTATCAGACTGTGTCATTAAAATATCATCTGACATCTTCATTTTATTTACTTCCTGGTGAATGCCAGAAAGTCATGAATAACTTGTTAATGTACGTGTGACTGATGAGCTGCCTGGTACTCAGAGAGCCAGTTGTGAACACCAGCCTCTGCTGGGGCAGAATCTTTCTTCTCAAATTTATTTCTTCAATATAAAATGAATATAATGAGTTCTCTGGCACAAAGAAACGTAAGGAAATAAAGATGGTGTCAGTATTATTGCCACGAGAACAGCTGGAATGAACCCTTCACATTCGAACGCCGCCAGTAGAGACGTGGAGCCGGCAGCCCTGCACAAGGCTCAGCCTGGGCCGAGGCTGGAATCGGGCACCTCCCGTCCTCCTCCAAGCCGCATGTGCCTTCAGCTAAGCTGCTCCCTGGCTGTGCGTGGCGAGGGTGCAGAACTGTGCACGCTGCTGCTCAAGGCTGCATCTCAGTAAGCGTTTAAGAGAAACTTCATTTTCATTTTGTGACGTGTGGGGCAGAAATGAATTTTTGGTGTTTTTGTCTGATTTTCTTCTTCGAAATAAACATATAATTGGTTTATAAAAGATAAGCCCTTTTAATTGGCAGTTCATGATTCCTTTCATCAATAAGCTTCCTCTAGCTTCAGAGGCCACATGTGTCAGCTTGACGGTGGTCACTCTATGGCAGGCACAGAAAAGGTCTCTCACTTCTCTGTCATCTACCCGAGGTGCTGAGCCACCGTGCAGTGATGAGCCTTTCCAAGACTCTGCCCCACTGAACATTTGCTTTTTGCAACTACATTTTATGGGGGAAAATCTGCGACACGGAAGAACAAAGTCCCCAGGACCTCGCCACCACAGCCCAGGACGACCCACCCTCCCAGGCCATCCTTGCAGCCAGAGCTGGTGGCAAGCACCAGGGAGCTCTCTGTAGGGACACAGCAGGCACTCTGTGGGAGACACAGGTGACGAGTGAGGGACGGGGTCAGGTCAGCTGAGAGCACAGAAACCCACCCGAAATCCTGGAGCTGTTGGTCTTCTCGATGTCCACACCACGCTGTCCCTCACTCTCCGTCCACTCTCTGGGTGATCTCAGTGACTGCTGTAAACTGTCATCTACTGGTCATTGCAAAACACACCCGCAGTCCCCACTGCCCTGGTGGGGCTCTGAGCCACACCTCCCTCTGCGTCTCCTGGTTGTCCTGCAGCACGCTAGGCCTGAGGGGACAGAGAGTCTCGTCACCGTGAGGAGGAGCAGAGGCTAAGAAGTGGGCTGAGTCACTGTGCCCCCCAGGAAGGTGTCAGGGCAGGTTATGCAAATTTCAGATGCCAGTCTTGCTTCCATGTGACATCAGAGTGGCACGAGAGCCACCGTGGGTCCTCCAGCTGACCCTTGGGACGCTTTGCCCAGCCCTAACTTCTAAAATGTCCCAGGCCCCCAGTCCCTGCTGCTGCCCAGCCATAGCCTGGGCAGCTCCCCCTCACACCCAGTCCCGGCTTCTGCTGCATCTTTTGTGCCATGAATTTGCCACAAGACCTCGTTCTTCCCAGAACTGCCGCACGTGTTCCATCGTCCACATCTTCTGGGTCACAGGCGCCAGCCTCATCTGCTCTGATTCGCAACAATCCACACGTCTTGGTCTCAAGGGTGCTAACCAGGCTGAAGGAAGCTGCTGCTGCGCAACGATAGCTCCCCGTAGTCCCGCCGGCCCTGAGGAGCCGGAGTCCAGTCCATCAGAGCTGAAGTGGCAGCGGACCGTGCAGCCAGGACTCAGAGAATTTAACTCGGTGTAGAATTTCTACACCTTTTCTGATTTTCGCATACATGGTGGCCTGGCTGAAAGGGACGACTCCTCAGCAGTTCAGCACTGAGGTTCCCATCTGGGGTCACGAGCTGGCGCTGGAGAGGCCAGTGCGGGGACAGCACTAAAGTCTAAAGCCACATCCCCTTTGCCCTTCGAGCGAGTGAGCAGCAAAGCTAGCTCTCCACAGGGAAAGGAAGTCTGTTACTCCCTCTTGAAAGGCATCTGCGAACCCCGCAAACTCAGAAGGGACGCGCCGCCTGCCCACGCTCCAGGGTTCCAGGTGGTGTGTCCCCCTGCCCAGGTGGCTCTCTGCCCTGCGGCTCGATTTTTAGGGCAAATGTTCAAGACTTGGTTCTTCCCTTTAAGGTATAAAACTCCTGTTATTCCCTTTTATGTAGAAATAATAAAAATTATCCTGAAACTCTGAATTCGTGATAAAAAGGCAGCTTAGATGCTTTGAGCCCTTTGAATCCACTTTCCTGTGTAAGCTGCGGGCCGACTTCAGAACGAGACTCTGAACGCAGGGCTGCGTGGTGGGCTTCCTGGAGTTGGCCTGCGTTTCCCTTTGTGCAGTCTGGAGTCTACCCTCTTCCTGAGTCTCTCCTTCAGCTGGCTGGCCCCGGTCGCCTCCTGCCTGCCGTCTGCCTGTGTGACGCCTCCTTCCTGCTGTCCCTGTGGAGCTCCTTCGACGGCTGTGGTCACCGTGATGTCCTGCTCCTCACGCAGGCAGCACGGGCCGTCCACCTGCCTCGTGCAGTGCTGACTTCCTCCTGTGCCTTGAGCGATGGCATCTGCACCACATTTATGTCCCTTGAACATGCACAATAGGTACTGTCACTCAAATAGCAGAGACACATTGGCCAGCCAATGAAGCGTTCCGAAGTCTGGGAGTTTCCCTCGGGGAGGACAGTGAGTCCTAGAAGTAAACCCAGTACCACAGGCCTCGGGAGGTGGGCCTGACAGGGTCACATCTGGTGCAAACAAAGCAAAATCGTGTTTTAATGACATCTGTGAAAGGACACTGACTTTCCTCCACACTGAACCTCGGCACTTTGAAGGAACCAGGAACTGGAAATGAGAAACAGCCACCCCGTCCCCAGACAGTGCCGGCCCTTCTCTGCAGCGGGGGCCTCCCGCCCGGGCCTGGGGCTTGCGTCTTCCTGTCTCCATCCTCCACAGTCGCAGAGAACTAAGCCTCCTGGGTTCCGGGCAGCAGTGTGACAGCAGAGGCGTGTTTCCATCCACCTTTCCAAACCTCTTCTTACTGCCCATGTGGTTCTTTTAAACACACCTTCATATTATCCCAATGAAGTTAAATTACAAAATCTTTTGTACATGAATAATAAGCCTGAGTAACAGTTGTACATTGTTTATTTTTATGTATTCTACCACTTAAAAATTGTACAACGTAAGAAATAAATACCACTAATGAGAACTGTCGCTGTTTCACCTAAATGAGAATCAGACATTTTGGTTACAGTATTGGTACTTACTTTGTGTTGTAGATTTACTCTAAAAGAACATTCACTTTCAATATTGAAACCAATTTGGAAAGACAGAAGCCGACAATGCCTATCTGTGTAGCTATCAATGGGGCTACTTTATGACAATTCTAGATTTCTGATGGAAAAATGTAAGTTTCTTCCGTGACAGTCTTCTGAAGTCAAAATCAAATGGTATCCAATATTTTAGACTAATTAAATCATAGATTTCCCAAATTACATACCGCAGTGCAGAATATTGGCCATACTGAGAAACAACACCAAGCTGAGGAAAGAAATGGATTTAAAAACAGGACTATGGGAAGAACAGGGCACTGGCCTAATCTCAATAAAAGACGTGGATCGTTAAAACCTGGAAACCAAGACTTCCCCAGCCTTGGCCCATCACCCGCTGAACACAGACAAAGCTGGGGCGCAGCCTGGGGTGGCCATGAGACACAGAGGCACTGGCCGTGCTGTGATTCAGGGCTCACCCACATCAGGCTGGGGCAGGGTCTGCAGCTTCTCTTGTCCCAAAAAAATATAAATGCCTGGAGCCACAGAAAGCCAGACCCTGGGCGCTGAGCTTCTCCTGGGAGGAACCTTCATTGACTCTAAAGTGATCTCATCACTATCTGCTTCTTCATAGTTATTTTAGTGGAAAGTTAAAATAGATAGCATTAGGACATGCAGGACACAGGCCATTTAAAAACTGAACCAACTTGAAAATCTTGAAGCTGAACTCTTCAAATCCTCTGGTTCTCATCATAACAACAAACATTAAAACAAAATATGAAAAGATCTACACACTGAAAACTATAAAATATCGATAGAAGAAATTGAAGAAGGTCCAAAGAAATGGAAAGACATCCCATGTTCATGCATTGGAAAAGCAATATCGTCAAAATGTCAACACTACCCAGAGACATTGACACATTTAATGCAATTCCTATCAAAATTTCAATGACATTATTTTTTTCACAGAAATAGAAAAAATACCCTAAGCTTCCTATGGAACCACAAGGACTATTAATAGTTCAAGCAGTCTGGAACAAGAAAAACAAAGCTGGAGACATCACACTTTCTGATATCAAATTATATTACAAAACTGTAATATTAATCAAAACTCCATGGTGCCAGCATCTGGTACTTCCCCCAATATGCCCAGAATGCACAGTGGGGAAAGATAGGCTCTTTAATAAATGGCACTAGAAAACTGACTCTCCACTTTCCAGGAAAAAAGAAAGAAAAAGAAATTTGACCCTTATCTAATATTATACATAAAAATCAACCAAAAATGAATTGAAAATTTCAATATAAGGGGGCTGGGATTGTGGCGCAGTGGTAGCGTGCTCACCTAGCACGCGTGAGGCACTGGGTTCGATCCTCAGCACCACATAAAAATAAAATAAAGATATTCTGTTCACCTACAACTAAGAAAATAAAAAAAATATTAAAAAAAATTTCAATATAAGACCTGAAATCATAAAACCACTAAAAGAAAACATAGCAGTCTCCATGACATTGGCCTTGGAAATGATTTTTTGGATATAATGCCAAAAGCACAGCCAACAAAAAATTCAACAAGTAGGACTACATCAAATTAAGAAAGGTTCTGTGTAACAAAGGAAACCAGAAATGAAAACACAACCTACATAATGGGAGAAAATATTTGAAAATCATGTATTTGATAAGGAGTTAACATCCAAAGTACCTAGCAATTACACACAACTCAATAGCAAACAATGGGCAATTAAGAATGGACAAAGGACCTGAACAGACATTTTTCCAAAGAAGAAATGAGCAATAGACATGAGAAGAGGCTCACTCACTCACCATCCAGGAAGTGCAAATGACAACGATAATGAAGTATCACCTCACATCTATTAGACTGGTTCTAATTAAAAGTCACAAGATAATAAGAGTTGGCAAGAATGTGCAGAAAAGAGAAAATTTATACACTGTTAGGGGATGTAGATTGGCACAGCCATTATGAAAAACAGTAAAAAGATTCCTCAAGAAATTCAAAATAGGCTGGGGATATAGCTCAGTCGGTAGAGTGCTTGCCTCTCATGCACAAGGCCCTGGGTTCAATCCTCAGCACCAAAAAAAAAAAAAAAAAAAGAAATTCAAAATAGAAGTAGCCTGTGAGTCAGCATCCCCAGTCCTGGATCTACAGCCAAAGGACTGTCTCAGAGTAATATTTGTACTACTTTGTTCATTGCAGTATTATTTACAATAGCCAAGGTATGGAAATTACCTAAATCCACAGGTAATAGGCAAAGAAAGTATAGCATATAGAATGAAATATTTCTCAACCTGAAAAAATAAGAAAAGTCTGCCTTTTGCAACAATATTGATGAACCTAGAGAAAGTTACGTTAAGTTAAATGAGTCAGATACAGAAAAACAAATACTGCGTGACCTCATTGATATGTGAAATCTAAAAATGTGGAACTCAAAGAATAGAAGAATGGCTAACAGGAATCTGGCGGTGGGAGAAGTGGGGAGACATTGGTCAAAAGGTACAAACTTTCAATTACAAAATGAATAAGTTCTGGAGATCTATGTACATGTTTCTATATTTAATATCAATAATTATGTGCTTGAGATTTTCTTAGAGAAGAGATTTGTTAGCTGTTCTTACCACAAAAATTCAACTATGTGAGATGATTTATGTGAACGAGCCTACTTTCAGTAATAATTTTACAATGAATATATACGTCAAGAACAAATGGAATTATTCCATGGCATATAAGAATATCTGACAAATGTAAATCAATCCAACACAATTACATTAACAGAATGAAATGATCATCTCATTTGACCCAGAAACAGCACTTGAAAAATATCAGAAATCCTTTCTTGATGAAAACTTAACAATTTAGGAATAAAATGAAAGTTTCTCGACATAATAAAGGTCATTTATGATACCACTTCTCTTCATGATCTAACTGGAACTAGGAAGAGCAATAGGACCAGAAAAGGAAATAAAAGGCATCCAAATCAGGCAGGATGCAGGATACAAATACTTCTATTTGTATCTGACATCATTCTAACTGTGAATATTTCCAAATCTCTCTCTCTCTCTCTCTCTCTCTCACACACACACACACATCCTATTAGAACTATTAAATGAATTTAGGAAATTTTCAGGATACAAAATCACATACAAAATCAGTAGCATGTTTATATAAACATAGAAACCTCACTGAAAGTCAAACATTCTCATTTAAAATAACATAAGATAAATGAATAATTAAAATATCTAGAAATAAATTTAACTAAGGAAGTGAAAGATCTGTATGACGAAAAAAATAAAATGTTGATGAAAGAAATTGAAGAAGACATATATAAATAAAAAGGTATTCTGTGCTTACTGGAAGAATTAATATTGTTAAAATGTTCACAGTCCCCCAAATGGTATACAGATTCAACACAATCTCTATCAAAATCCAATGGAATTCTTCATGGAAATATTAAAAACAATGCCAAAAATTTTATGGAATCATAAAAGACTGCAAATAGCAAAAAAAAAAAAAAAAAATCCAAGAAAGAAAAACAAAGGTAGAGGCTTCATGCTTCCTGATTTGAAATTATGTGATAAAGTTACAGTAATTAAAATGGCATGGTACTGACATAAAACCAGACCTACAGACACTGGAATGAAATACGAGGTCCAGAATCCAGATATACGCAGTCATCTAATTTTTGACAAGGATTCCAACAGTACACAAAAGGGAAAGGCTAGCTCCTTCAATAAATAGCGCTTAGAAAACTGGACAGTGCAAAAACAATAAACTTGGACCCTTATGTTGCACCACATACAAAAATCGATGCACAGTGAATAGAAGACTTTACTATGAAACCAGAGATTATAAAACTCTAAGAAAAACACTTAGAGAAAAGCTCCCGAGCATTGACATCAGCAATGTTCTTTTGGCTATTATACCACAAGCTCAGACTACAAAAGCAAAAGGAGAAAACTGGGAATACATAAAGCTCACAAGCTTCCGAACAGCAAAGGAAACAATCAACAAAATGAAATGGCTGTCTGTCAATTGGGGAAAATATCTGCAAGCCATGTATTTAATGTGTCAGGGTTTTGTCACTGTGACCCAAACACGTGATCAGAACAACGACGAGAAGGAAGGTTACATGGAGCTCGTGGTTCAGAAGCTCAGTCCATGGCCGGCCACCTCCACTGCTCTGGGCCTGGAGCAAGGCAGAGCATGGTGACTGGAGAGCACGGAGAAGGGAAGCCGCTCACTCCACGGCAGCTGGGAGGGCGGGGGACAAGGTATCACCCTCAAGGGCTCACCACCAGCAACCCACCTCCTCCAGCCATACCCCCGCCTATAGTTACCACCCAGTACAGGAGTCCTTTCCAATTTTTAAAACCACAAGATGGATTAATTCACTGATTACGTTATGGCTTTCAGTCTAATCATTTCACCTCCTGCATTGACACAGGAGTTTTGGGGGGGTGCCTCATATTGAAACCACAATATCTGATAAAGGGGTGTATACATCATTTGTAAAGAACTCTTATAAGGCAGTGGTGGAAAATCAACCTGATTAAAAAACAAGCAAATGATGTGAATAAAAATTTCTCTGAAGAAGACATAAAAGTAGCCAATAGGTATATTCAAAGCTGTTCACCATCATTCATCGTCAGAGAAATGCGGATCAAAATCACTTGAGATGAGGACCTCCTCGTACTCATCAGGAAGTCGATAGATAAAAAATGTTGGGGAGGATGCAGACAAGAGTGAATCTCTGACCACTCTTGGGGAGACTGTAGACTGGAACATCCATTAAGGAAAACAATATAGAGGTTTCTCAAGACATTGTAGGTAGAAGTCCCATATGACCCAGGAATCCCTCTTCTGGGCACATACCAAAGGAAATGAAATCATCACCCTGTAAACATATCTGCATTCAGTCATCGCAGCATCATTTACAAGTCCAGACATGGAGACTTGTGTCTGTGAACAGGTAAGAGGAGCACCGGTCAATCGTTCAGTGGAACACGGTTCAGCCCTAGGGAGAGCCGGGACGCATCTGCCACAGCATGAGTGAGTCTGGAGGACACAGAAAGAAAATATCGTATGGTGGCTTATACGTGAACTCCAAATACAAAATTCAAATAGAGACAGAGAAAAAACAGTGGGAAATGGGGTCCTGGGTGTGGAGTGGGGGAGAAATAGGGAGACGCAGGTCAGAGGTCACAAATTAAAGACTTGCATTGGACAGGGAAATTTGCTTCACTTTAGCAATCATTTTATTATCTCTATAAATCCCATAGCATCAGGTTGTACATCTTAAATACACTGAGTAAAATTTATTTAAA
The DNA here is from genome assembly GCA_004024805.1 of Geosciurus inauris. Classification (NCBI taxonomy): domain Eukaryota; kingdom Metazoa; phylum Chordata; class Mammalia; order Rodentia; family Sciuridae; genus Geosciurus; species Geosciurus inauris. The sequence goes on along the minus strand of PVHX01013091.1, from coordinate 45,899 downwards.
ATAAAACCAAAAAAATCATGTTGTATACCTTAAATAATAGAATTTTGTCAATACATCTCAGTAAAGATGAAAAAAAAATCATGAAATGGCTTAAACTAGGAGCCTGGAATTTTGCTATGACACAAACCTGTGGAGCAGAGAAGGTCAGGCGTCAAGAACCGAGCAGGATCTGTCAAGAGATTTGCCCCGACTTGGAAGTTAAACAATTAGCCTGACACTGATACATGATTGCTGGTAGTGAAAGTCCTGGGTTAGACATAAAGGGACATTTATTACTCACAGGAAGAGCAGTAGCCAGAGAGTGATCGTTTCCTGCACCCATTTTTTAAACCTCAATTCACAAAAAGCAACCAAGAAAAGCCGAACTATCCACCCATGTGCCCTTTTAGCTACGGCCACCGACGTCGCGCAGGACTGAAAGTTTCCAGCCCTTCCACTCCTGCATCAGGAAGCAATGTTAACATCCTCGCCTGGACTGCATTCCCTGTGTCCTAAACAAGGGCTTTGAATGTGTCTGAACTTGGGGTAAAAGGCGATCTGCAGCAGCACACCTCTCCCTGTTCTGAGTCCCCCAACCCCTCAGGACTTGGGCAGGCCTCTTCTTCATGGGGCTACCGCCGTCGTATCCTGGGCTATATTGGATGCCTTGCCTGTGTTCCATGGTAAGACATGAATTAATGGGCACAGACATGCCCGTCTTTCTTCATGGGTACAATGTCCTCCATGCCCAGAGCAGGCCTGTCACTGAAAACCAGCAAGTAGTGTTTGAGTGAGTGAGCAAGCATCCACATCTCTGGTGCTCTTCTTTAGGTGTATAAGACACTTATTCACTCTGCAATTGTATTCCAAACGTTGTCAGCAATGTGTATGTCCCTAAATTATGATTTGCTGGTTTAAGAACTCATGTTTTACATCTACAATATATTACATTTGCATTTGTGAATTTCCATTAATCATAAGTTTAATGAGACAATATGTCACTTTAAAAGTCTAACCATGTTACAATGTAAACACAATAAGTGAGAGGGCTCTTAATTCTTTCATAAAATAATGAGTTAGTTTTTTTTTGTTCTTAAATCTGTTTCATATTCTAAAAGGCAAATACGTGAAAGAGGATTTATAGTCCCCAACTCACAAAGACAATTACATGTGGAGCCCAGGCGGTGTCGGCCTCAGAGTCGCACCCAGCTGCAGCTCTGACCTGGGCTCCCTGGGGTTGCTCTGCTGTGAAGAGGACGGCCCCTCAGCCCTGGCTGTTCTGCACTAGAAGCAGCCACCAGCATGTGGCGATGAGCTGTTCCTAGTCCAGCAGAGAGCCCTGAAGGTACGCGGGGAACAGCGGCGTCCTGAAGGACCCTCGCGACGCAAGCACGAAATGAACCAACAGAGAATCCGGTGCAGCTGGAAGGGAAGCTGCTTGATTAGAAAGGGATCCACAGCCAGCGGAGAGTCCAGGGGCGGAAGCCTCTCCCCGTCAGCCCATGTCCTCTCCCGACTTGGCCTTGTCCATTGACTCTTGAACCACTCACCCTGCATTCCTGAGCACTGGGCGCTCTTAGCGACAGCTGCCAGGTCAAAGGGCCCCCAGCACATGTGGACACACACCGTGGCCCCCTCAGGGATGATGTGCTTGGCTGTTTTGGCTGTTGGACGGGGAACAAGGGTCCAGATGGTCCAATGGTTAAGTCCATGCCCATCAGTAAGGCAGGATGTAGGCATGCATCTTATTGAAATACAGGGCATTTTTAAAGAGGTGCACTAATCATGTGGGTTCTCCAAACTTGGCCAGCAACCATCTGTTATGGACAAAAGGTGGTGTTGCTCTATTCAAACCAACTGAGATGCTCTGCATAAGCTCACTGCTCAGCAGGGTCCACACACCAGCATACCGGCATTATCTGGCAGCTCGTTAAAAATGCAGAATTTCAGCCCCACAGACCAGCTGAACTGGACTCTGCGTCTCAGCGGCGTCTCAGAGGCGCATTTGTGTGTGAGAAGCAAAGCCTCTGACGTTGCGGAATCTGTACGTGGCCATTCTAATTACAGAGACTCTTAAGACACAAGGTTTTTAATAGTGAAGTGAGAGGTTAACAGGCCGCCGTGAGATGAAGATGACCCCAGGGACTTCTCCCCTGTGCTTGTCAGACAGGTGCACTGACCCACGTGCTCTTGCGCTCGCCATCTCTAAACTTCTGTTCTCCAGATACCGCCACACTCGACCTCAGTGTGTTCAGACCTGAACCTGCTGTTCTTTACCCCAGCTGGTCTCCAGCTGTGTCCTCTGCCGTGGTGAACAGGCCAGCACTGATGTCACCGAGGGGAGGACCGAGCTGCCAGGCCCTGCTCTCCCCTCCCCGTCCTCAGGTCCTTGCTGGCAGCTCACTCGGGTTTCCTGGAGCCTTCCCGAGGCCTCGGTGGTCCCTTGGCTGGTCCTCACTGCCTTCCCCACCATCTTGCTGTTCCAGGACAAAAATCCCTGAAACGAAGCCCGGACTGCCTCTTCACACGCGTCCCTGCCCACGGGCCTTGACGCCTGCCTGTACGAGACATCCTTCCAGCCCCGAGTGCCTGGGAAGTGCCTCCGCTCGTCCCAATGATGTCCTCCTCCCGTCTGCACGGCAAACTCCTGCACGGCAAACTCCTGCACATACTGCAAGATCCAACTTCACTCCTTTCATTCAATGAGGAGCAAGTGGGAGCCCCTTCCTCACCATGGGGGCTGACAGACAGTGGCAGTGGCAGTGTTCTGTGAGGCCCCCCACTTAGCGACGGGAAGCTGCAGATGCTCCTGTCAGGTGTCGTCTGTGTTCTGCCCCTCAAGCCGGGCTGCCTGTGTGACGGGCTCCACTCGGTGGCTTGCAGCAGACCTTCCACCATTAGAGACCCTTGTACTCAGGCCCCCCCCCCCAGACTGTGGAGCCAGGGTCCAGCAGCTGGTGTTCAAATGCGCTCTCCAAGTGACTCCCACACAGAAAGGTGAGAACGACCTGCTCCAGACAGACACACACACTCCCCTCAGGTCCACGCGCAAAATCAGTCACGCCATCATTATCTAAGACAGCCCAGCCGGAAGCAACCACCCCGATCAGAGTTCAAGTGCACGACAGGTCGCGGTGTGTTCGTATGAAAGAAAAGTGCCTGGCAGTGAGAAACGAGCCTCACATGCCGCGGCAGGCTGTCTCACAAACGTGAAGCTGGGAAGAGGGATCCGAAAGGAAACCCGCGTGTGATCCATGACACAAGTTAACAAGTGAGCAAGCTCCACTTCTGGGGGCACCGCAGGTACAGACAGCATCACGGTCACTACACTTTAGGTGACGTCTGTCAATAAGACATGTTGAGGAGCTGTGAGGTGACGATGGGGCACTGGGCAGTGACAGTTCATGCCTGTCCTAGGCAGCAACCCTGAGAGCATCCACATCACTATTAGCTCCAAAACGCAGTCACACATTCATGGACTCTTAGAGGTAGAGGCTTGACCTCCCAGAGTCCAGGGAGGCACCCACCTCAGTACATCAGCAGCATGAAGAAGGTAACAAGGAAACTCTCAGAAACACGGCTGTCCTTATGTGATGCTCTTCAAATGCCCCTGTTACGGCCATTATCATTACCATATCACAAGTAGTATTTGAAGAAATTGAAGTTTTATTGGATTGACTGTCAATTCTAAAGGATTTTTCCTCTGCCCAGGTACATTTTTAAATTGCCATTTGTATTTTTAAAAACAAAACAACTAAGAGTGTCTAGAGAAGAGGGAAGCACGGGTGTCTGGAAGAAGGGATTGTGACCCACTTTTCAGTTGCACCCCTTGTCGAACTCACCATGAAAGCTCCTGGGTAACAACCACCGTGCAGCTGCCCGTCTGGTGGAGAAACGAGCGTAGTTCTTGGCTTAGTTCTGGTGTTAGTTTGTACCGATGAGTTCAAGGCAGGATTTGACAGGAGGGTAAAGGAGAGGGAGAGGGGGACGCTGGGCGGGGATGACCAAGTAAGCCAGGTACTAAACCCAGTGTGGCATCTGCACAGCACCCGCCAGCTCCCTGCTGGCAGAGAGCGTCAGTTCACCTTTGAGGAACAGATTTCACTGGAGTCTTAACACCAAGCCATGGAGACTCTGATGGCGTTTCACCACCAGGCCGTTTGCTCAACAGCGAGGTGACTCTGAAGACAGGAGAGTCAGGCGCTGACCTGAAACTGACCAACAGGCTTGCGAGAGTGCTGGGTGAGCACAGGGCCAGGCCGCAGGGAGGCCGTGCCCATGCTGGCAAGTGTCCACCTCCCGCCAACCTCCAACTACTCGCAAGGTGCATGCCAATGCCTAAGCAGCTATGCTGCCCTCTGACAAGAGTGAGGTGCCCTCCCGTGTAGAAAGGACGACATAGCTGTAGCGTTTAAAGACAGACCCAAGTCAGAAAGCAGGAGATGACACGGAGCACAGTCCCATCCTCGCCCTGATTGAGGCTTTATGACTGAAAAGCTCTTTGTTCTGTATCCACTTTTCTCCTCGAGCACTGCAGTCCTGGGTCGCTGTCTAGCCCCAGGTGGACACTGGGTGTGCAGATTAAAATGGGAGGTGAGTGGGAGGGCCAATTGCTAACTGGTTCACATGTGAAGAGTGATAGGTAGTCCTTACAGAATGAATATTGCTGTCCCTCCTATGTGGTGTTGAGGCCTAGCCGCCACCTTGAGGTCTGGAGGTGGGCCTCCAGAGGAGTCAGGGTTAGATGAGGTCACTAGGACAGGACCTCTTCCAGGAAGAGCAGACAGAGCTCGCCCACTCTCCACCACGTGAGGACACGGCCAGACAGCAGTCTCGTGCCAGCCAGGAAGAGCCCCACCAGGGTCCCACCATGGGGTGCCTGACCACAGACCTCGGCCTCCAGACGCCGTGTGGTGAACTCTGCCGTTCAAGCCACCTGGCCTGCGGTGCTCCACTATGGCAGCCAGAGAGGGCGAGACTGGTGGTGGAAATTCACAATCGATACATCTGTGTGTGTTTAAAATGACCAGGTATCTAATTTAACACACTTCCTTCAAAAATGGAAGGCCAGTTTGCTGTTAGGTCACTAAAGGTCTTTCAGTGTGCTGTGACTGTACATTTCCCTCTCTTTCTGGTAAGAGCACTACACTTGGCTAAACCATGTCCAGCACGCTCAGAACTCTTCTACCCACAGGCGTCCCAGCCTGTGGCCTGCAGGACGGCATTGGCTGGGGGGTCCCTCAGGGATGGTGGTGAAGCCCCCTGCCCCTTCTCTCCACTGGGATGAGTGCATTTGTCCCAGATATTGCAAAAGCAACATGTTCTGGTGGCTTAGGAAAGATGGGACAATAAAGCATGTATGCACTTACGAAAGCATTGTGAAGATACTTGTATTTCCTGACAAGTGATATTTTATTACACACATATGCCCAGTGTGGTCTTCAAGCACACAAAGGCGATTATGAGCAAAGCAACATTAAGTACGACTGATGAGATCTACTGTCCTTATTCATATTACACAGCACACAATATTGCACAGTCTAGAATCATGACGGTGACGGCCACGGCGTATGCTGCCCAAGCACATCCTGGTTGTCCTAGACCGGGGCCTGGCCCTCTTGAGTGCTGTGCCAACGTGTTCCCCTAAACAGCAGCAGCCTCTCCTCGCCCAGGCAGGAAGCTCCGCAGCGTGCTGCTGCCCTGGGAACCACTGTGCGTGTCCAAGTCCGTGCTGATGGGCTGTCTGAGGAAGTTCGGAAGAGGCCTGAGGGACCCAAGAGAAGGGACCATCAAGATTAAGCCATCTGTCTCCTCCTTCTCTCTCCAGAGCTCAGGAAGAAACAAGGAGAAAATTATCCTCAAGCCAAGGCCATGTGGAGAGGAACAAGCTCCGGTGTGTACCACAAGGAACGAGAAAGCGTCGGCGCTGGTGCCGCTCTCCAGTACCAGCTCTTCACACTGCATGGGGCTGCTCACAAGGAGCTCAGACTCTGCTTGAGAAGAACGGGCTTTTCTCTGTGTGTCACTTGGTGGAGGAAGGGGAACGAGTCATGTGTTTCGGTCTGTTCGGACCAACGGCCATGACTGAGCTGATATCATTGTCTGACACACAAAAATGACCACGACCCCTTTGCTGCCAAGTGTCACCTACACCTACAGTTCATACAGCGTCCTGTGACTAATGCCGTGGGTGTTCAATATTGAGTGTTCAAGGGCACAGCAAATAGGCCACTGGCTTCACACGAACATTCAACAGTGTAGATTTAATCTCCCAGGGATTTTTAACTATTCTATTATGTGGATGGAGAAATAGTTGATTGAGAAAAAAATGCTGTAGTTTGACTTCCTGGGTTTGTTCTCTGTGTACTTAGGAACTACTGCCTGTACAGAGCCACCGCCAGCTCAGTGGAGTAACAGGGCTGTTTCCCTGGGCTCCTGGATGCTGAGGGCAGCAGCTGGCACTGAGCGTTCTGGGTGGCTGGCCCCTGGGGCTTGGCTGGGATGCCTTGCCTGCTGGGGTGACTGGAAGGGGAATCGTGTGCGAGAGTCCTCATGCCCACATCAGGGCTGATGCTGTGAGCTCCAGCTCTGACGCACAACTCCTTCTTCTCACCACGTGGGCTCCTCTCCATGTGGCCACAGAATCCGGGAGCAACGGCCAAGAGGAGCAGGCAGAGCTGGGCTTCTTTTTATGAACTAGCGTAAAAGTCATGCTGTGTTCAAAGCACTTCACTAGGATTAATTCCCGTAATCCCACTAAGAACACAGTGGAAGTCAGATGTTGGCTGACGGCAGTTATCTGAACGCTTAGTTGGGCTGGGCAGCCAGGATGCCCCTCCCACAGCCCACAACCTGTGCTGACAGCCCGCTCAGGGCTCTGGGGCACTGCTGGCAGGAATGTCCTTGGTGACCTTCCGAGTGTGGGGTCATACTCCCATGAGAGGGCTCAGAAACCCTCTGAAGACCACAAGAGGGGCACAAACTACAACAGGCGGAGTACGGTCCCTGCGAGATGGCCACGACTTAATCCTCACACCCTGGGGACCCATGGCCTTAAGAGGTCCAGATAAAATCTGCAGATGTGATCAGATAAGGATCTTGCCCAGGGAGGTTCCTTCCATTGTCAGGCGGTGGCTAAATGTAACCACCAAGGTCCCTTCAAGAGGGAGAGGAAGGACAAGATGGGATGCCACAGGCAGAGACCGACCCCCTCCGAAGACGGAGGAGGGGACGTGACTGAGCCGTGCAGGTGTCTCCGCCTTCCCGCCTCCTCTGTCTCCCCTCGCGTGACGGTCACTGGCCTCAGCTTCCCTGCATGAGGCACTAGCCAATGCTTTCCCAGGGTTGCTCCAGGGCCACGGCCTCCAAAAAGTCCTCAACTCCTGGAACTTAATGAAGCTAATAATCCACTCAGTTACACGTACATGATGAGGAATAATCCTTCACCAAAAGCAGAAAACCGAATTCTGAAATTATTTCAGACATTGATAATCCAATTCCTGACTCCCACAAAGATAAAAAGCTAAGATAAAGCTGGTGGTGTTTTAATACTACATTAAATATGTAACATCACCACCATTAAGTATCACGGCAGGACTAAACTGTTAGCTAAAACGATAAGAAATTTCATCAGAAATGGATACGTTGGCTTCTTAAAGGAACACATGGTGTCTGGAGCTGCATTTGCACCTTGTTTGCTTCAGGATCCCGGCATTGCGGGCCATGCTTTCTTGCTTTGCATCCTGGTCTGGGAGTTGGTGTATTCTGCATGAACAGTACTTGCACCTTGCCGTGATACAGAGTTAAACTCACAGACTCTGCAGGGCAATTATCTGATCAAGTCTGTTGCCTTAGACAGCACCACTGAGTAATTCAAACCTCAGCTGGGATTGCAGGTGCGTGCTACCACGCCCAGCACTAAATACACTCATCTTGATTTTTATCACTGTTTATAAAAACATAGAATCCTAGAATTTAATTTTTTTCAGTGCTGGGGATGAACACAGGGCCTCACACATGCTAGGCAAGGGCTCCACCACTGAGCCACATCCCCAGCCCCTGAATCTGAGTTTTAGAGCTAACAACGCCTAGCCCCCATACACTAGGGTATCTGTATAAAGGGAAGGCAGTTCAGAGGCAATGCCAGACTTGAACAGGGTGCCTGCACAATTCCTGCATGGTTAGGAAGGCGAAGGAGACATAAAAAAGACTGAGGTTCAGCAGATGCTAAATGCAAAGGTCACGGATGCCCAAGACTCTGCCACTCTGCATCCGTTCCTGAATGCACAGGCACTGATCAGAAAGGTGGTCTGTGGGAAGTCTTAGACAGGTTCCTGTGAACCGGGAGAGCCACTCCAAGCCATCAGTGACGTTTGCTTGGCTTGTAAAAACACTTTATTCATCTAATTGTTGGGCTGTTTTAAAGTAACCCTGTAAAATAAAGTGCGTTGGCTTCACTTTCTATAAATAAAGCCTGTCCCTTCAGGTGGCCTTCTGCTATATCAGAAATCACATGCTCTGAGTTGTCTCTGTCATCTCCAGGGTCAGGTTCCTTCATCTCCTGACTCTCAGAGATACACAACAGAGAGGCGCACTGCAGCTACTACCCGGTGGCCTGTCCCCTGGGGAGCTACACCAGGATCGCAGGACGCCCACCTCCGTCACCACACCCAGCTGCTCCCTGCTCCTGCCACCAACACGACTCAGCACTGGATTTCAACCTTCCCAAAAAGCCATCTGTCCAATCTTTTTTAAAAATATTTTTTAATTGTCAATGAATTATGTATTTATTTATTTGTTTGTTTATTTATTTATTTATATGTGGTGCTGAGGATCGAACCCAGGGCCTCACACATGCCAGGCAAGCGCTCTACCACTAAGCCACAACTCCAGCCCCATCTGTCCAATCTTAAAATGCATGTGCCTCACATCACTTTTAGGACAAATAAAATATTTCATGTTCTTGGTACAAGAACTTGAAATAAAATGGCGAGTTTCAATATGTTAATGGATTAAAAACTCCCTCTCAACAACTAACCGTACACCCACCTACACACACGCACACACACCCATCCGTGCACATGCTGGCTGAGAGATTGCTGTGCTCAGAGAGTAAGGAAAGAGGAGGAAGGGCAGATCCAGCACCTCTGAGCGGGCAGAGGGAAGGTGCCAGGCCAACCTGACACACTGTGTGCTTGGTGCACAAACCAAGTGCTCCTCTCAGTACTTTCAATATTATGATAAAATTCCACCTTAGGCTCCACCCCCTTGATGAGCCTTCAGGCTCACAACGCTCAGTCATGAGACTCTTCAAAGCATGATTCTTGGTTTACGCTTAAATCCCCAAATATTGGAATTTAATTTCTCAACTTACAGCAAATTGGAGCCAATCACAGGTCTGTAGCTGTCTCTGACATCACGCTGATGACTTGGGAAAAGACAAGATTGTTTTGTATTTGAGTACAGTACAGTCTGGACACGTTTTTAATATATAATGTTTGAGAGGCAAAGGGAAATAAACCTCAAAACAGCTACATTTTTATCTGATCACCTCAAAAAATACACATACTCATCCTAAAAGGTTCATGTTTACAATTAGCCCCAAAAGGCTGGATGCATGAGACAGTGTTGTATTTTATTTTCTTTCTCTATGTAGCACTTCTTATTAGTGTTCTAGCTATTCACTGATTATCATCTTATGCCTTCCAAGTTGTGAAGAGCTATAAGTAATCCAAACCTTAAAATATTCCCTTAGGAACTGGAGAGCCACCAGCGGTCTTTTAGAGAATAAGAATTCCCTGAGCAGCTGTTCTTTCAGTATCCAGTCTGCTCAGTGATGATGCTTCAGACACAGATTTTGGGATCTCAGTGTCATTCTGCACAAAGTCTTCCAATTTTTAGTTGAATTACTCTATCTCACAGACAAGTAAAGGGTAAATTAGGAACATTATTTCCTTTTAAGAAATGCACTATCAATAATAGCAACATTATTTATCCAAGAAAGTAGATGTTTACTGGTTAAACAGGATGTTTTTAACAACTAAAACCATTCGTATTTTTTGTAGTCTTTCATTCAGAAAATTCAGGACACTGTTAGGAAGGATACGAACATAACAATAATGATAGTATCCATGGCAATTCACGGCAATGATCAGAATGTCAAAACAAGCCAGGCGTGGTGGCGCACACCTGTAATCCCAGGGGCTCGGGAGGCTGAGACAGGAGAATGGTGAGTTCAAAGCCAGCCTCAGCAACAGCAAGGCGCTAAGCAACTCAGTGAGACTCTGTTTCTAAATAAAATAAAAATAGGGCTGGGGATGTGGCTCAGTGGTTGAGTGACCTAAGTTCAATCCCTGGTACCCCCTCCCCGCCTAAAAAAAGTATCAAAACTAGAAAGATTCCAGAGTCAAACAAGGGAGAGAGGATTCTACTTTGCCCCTGGCGGGAGGCAGGAGCCTATCTGTTCACTGCTTGTCATAAAACCACCACCCTAAGATTTGTTTTTTATAAACAAAAATAAAATAATAAATACATTGAATTGGTTCTGAACATCAGGATTTAAATTCTTGCCTTCAGCACACTCAGATGAATGTGTAGGGAGAATTCATCCTGGAATCAGAATACTGCCGCAGAATGAACCATTTAAAGTTGTTCGTGAAAGAAGACATGAGCTCTGCTGGTAACAAGGAGAGTCTCCGGGGACAGTGGCTGGCCGTGTTGGGCGCACCCTCCATGAGCTTCAGGAGTAGGGCGGGGACGAGAGGAAGTGCAGACAGTTGTTGCAGCATCAATGTCCGTTCCCACGCTCCAGGACATGGCGTGCCATGCTCCCCTGGCCCAGGAGTCCAGACAGTGTCAACACAGGCTGAGTAGCGCAGCTCAGGCCCAGGACGCTTCACTCTAGGCTTGGAAGGGTTCTTGCTTCAGCCTGAAGGAGGTGCCATGGGCTGATACGCTACTGCAGAGATGCTCTATTCCTAATCAGGTTCTGTACTGGAAAAAAATCTGAAAGTTAACTTTTCAACTTATTTTTTTAATTGCCCTTGGAAAGGCCAAAGTCTACAATCTGCTGAGTCGACTTTTTACTGGTCAGGATAACGGGAAACAAGTCCCATGGATGATCTAAAAGCACACACGATCCACCCTGGGTCTTCGATCAGGGCAACACGAACACAACCTAGACACTCGTCCACATGTCTCCTCGCCCCAGCAGAACTCAGGAATAGGTGGAAAGGTGCAGCAGGAAGAGAAGAACGAACAGGGGCAGGGAGACGGAGGCAAGGGAGAGGAAGGGGTGACGCCAGGGAGGGAAGAGAGCCGATGAGAAGAAGTGAGAGGGCTGGGGTGTAGCTGGGTGCAGAGGCTGGCAGGGCGGCCTGGGCTCCTTCCCCAGCACTGCAGAAAACAGACAGACAGACAGAAGAAGAGAGAGGTAAAGAAGAGGAGGCAAGTGGCGCGGGGCAGATTCCATCACAGCACCACCAGCAAGCGTTCCGGCCTCTGCGGGCGCCAAGCAGGTTGCGTGAGGGTTCAGCACAGGCCAGTCCCCAGACGCAGGGCAGTGGGGCACGCGCTCTATCCCGCATGCCCGCTCTTGTACCTGGCGAACTAGGCTCCGTGCCAGCAGCTGACCCATGTGAAATGGACTCCAGAGAATCAAGTGCATTGAAAGGTTTCCTATTTTTATTCAGCTGTCCAAGTTTTAAGTGAATAGTGGGTCAATAAATTTGACCATAAACATTTTAATTCTATCTTTAGAGGTAATGATTGAAGAAATATCAATGTAAAATAGATGAGGTTTACCATTCCTTTCTTTAAATACTTTACCATCATAATTAAGCCAAGATAAATCTGGTGTCATGACATTTAGAATGACATGATAGAACCCCTCCTCAGGCCGTGGTACACACTCAGGGTCTTGCACTTGGCTGATGGGAACTGTGTTCCACATGAGCTTATACCGACACTTGATCACCAATGCATCTTTAAAAAACATGTCTGAAGAGCTGTGTCTAAGCATATTTTTCCCATATTGAGGATTTAAAATAAAACACAAAGAACACTGATCGTACAAACAAAACCACATTTTTAAAGTCAAAGTCAGCGTGAGACTGTACAAGAAGAGTTTACAAATCCTGTTCACCCAGCAGCGCCAGAACTGGCTCAGTGTGTGCAGAGGAAAGCAGAGCCCATGTGGATGAAATAAACGCCATTACTGTGCACCGCTCAGTTGATACTGTAAATGTGTCAGATAATGCGGGCTAGAAACATTGTTTCATCCACAGGGCATTTGGTAATTATTTCCACATTAAAGCACTGCTGCTAATCACAGGCAGCACACATCTTTGCAGCTGATGGGGTACATCTGACACCAGGGATCCCTCCCGACTGGGGATGATCGGCACACTGTCCCCTGCTAGGGGCTGAGGCAGCCCTTCTCCAGGGGCTCCTCCCCACGCTCCCTTGCACAGATTACAACATAAACAGCCTGGGCACAGGAGTTCACAGCTAGAGGAGAAGGGAGCCTGGCAGGTTCCTCAGCTATTGTTCTCCCAGCTCAGTCAGAAGCCGGCAGTCCGTGTTGACCTGGCATGGTTCATGATGGAAAACCCTGCAGCTCCACAGAATTAGTGCCCAAAGCTCAAACAAAAGGCAAGATTTGGGCATCAGGTTGCTCTGTGAGCTACCTTGAGAACCTCACACTGTTTAGTTTGTTCCCTGCCCCCAATTGGAGATTAAACCACGAGTGCTCTACTATTACGGAGCTACAGCACCAGTCCCTTTTATTTTTCGAGACAAGGTCTTGCTAAGTTGCTGAGGCTGGCCTCGAACTTGCAATCCTTCCTCCTCAGCCTCCCAAGTTGCTGGAATTACAGGCATGTGCCAAGCTCCTGGCATACTAAGTATTTCAAATGTACTTTTTCTTTAAAAACCTCACAATTTTCCTATAGGACATAAATAATTATCTGTGCTTATAGATGAAAAGGGTAGGTTCAGAAAGAATAGACTATTTGCCTTGAACTGGGATTTAAAGTCTGAACTGTCTGCAACTTATGCTTTCTCCAGTGGACTCTGAGCCTTATTCAGAGACCATAGGAATTAAAAACAACAATTATGCCCCAAGGCATGCAAATCCCATGTTAATGTAAAACTCAAAGTGAAATGGTATTTTTTTAAAAATCACAGAACTCTCATGTAAACTGAAATCCCTCCACTGCAGGCCAATGTCAGCTCTTTAAATGTTGTTTCTGTTTGGTTCTCATTGGCTGATGCAGAGTGAGGACATGGCAGCCTGGTCTGGTCTGGCTGTGACCCCCATATTTCTTCCCTGGATGAGGTATCTCAACGTGCTGTTTGAAAGACAAATGATTCCCAGCTGCATGTGCTCTCGCAGTGTTCCGGGCTTTTCCTGACTGCACACACAGCCCAAGTCACATTTGGTGAGCTGATTTTGATGCTTGCCCAGATTCCCGTGGGACATAAAGAGATGAAGTCCTCACGAAAGCCAGATTGTTGGTGTTTAATGCTCCATTACACAGCCTGCTGCAGGGCCCGCAGCCAGGCTGGCAGAACAGTCCCCAGGGGCAGGTGACAGGGACACATGCCCAGCCTCACAGCTCCCTAGCATCCGAGTGTCAAGGTGACCTTGAGTGGGAAACGCGTACTGCTCAGGAATCGTGCTATGGAAGTCCACACCTCAGGCGTGTCTTAGAGCTCTGCTAGAGGATCAGAGGCCAGATGACCTTCAAACTGCTCCACGTGCCTCTTCCCAAACCAAATGCTGAGAATAAAATTTTCCGGTGGTGCTGGAAGACAAGGCTCCTGTCTCACATCTCCACCCGAGGCACTGACCTTTGCTCTGTAGTATCCTTTCAAACATGTAGTGCAGCCACCTGGGAAGCCTTGGAGAAATAGTGCTTCCTCAAGGTAAAGGGCGGGTTCCATCACTATCCAGTACACCAAGGCAATGTCTCCTGCCAGAGCTGAGGCAGGGGGACTTACTGCATATTACGGAAGACCTAGGCTCCCTAAGTTTGGGGTTCCTCTTTGTAACATGACCTAGTGTGTGTGCAGTTATTAGGCCTGGCTTCCTCACATGGTCCATGGGACTTTGAGTCCACCATCAGTGCAGAAGTGATGATACTGGGCATTGCTCTTGCCAAAAGTAAGTAATCACCTGCCTTTTGTTTCTCTCCCAGGAATCTCGGGTCCTCTACCAGCATCCATGAAACTGGCAGGCTGCTTTGTTACCAGGCAACAGGATTAAGAGGGACTTCCAGCCATAAGCCGATGAGCAACTGCAGCTGATCCTGGGCTCTCAGCAGGCACAGACTGAGGACAGGTCCAGGCCACACATGACTGAGCTGACTGCAAGGAAAACCACCAAATCATATCCCACTCAGGCTTCCGCGGTGCCCTGCAGTTTCCACAGTGCTGTCTTGAGAGGGAGGAGAAGGGCTCAGCACCAGCCGTCGTTTCTCCTGCAGCGAGTGCCTTAGAGGAGAGAGAAGGCTGGAGAGCTTTGTGAGTTCAGTTGAATTTCCCAGAGTAAAACATAGCCCTGAATAAGTGGGTCAGGTTTGAAGCGTCCCACCCTTTCCTGCCACAGCCTCCAGCGACATTTAGACAAGTGGAAGGGACTCCTGCGAGGTTAAGGTCAGGATCCATTGCTATTCAATTCCTGAACAAATCCATATTGAATCACATTTTGAAGGAGTCACTATTTATCCCAGCCTGGAACCTAGCTTCATTTCATATTCTAAGTATAAACAATTTTGCATAGTTTGGATGTACACTGACTTTTTCGGGACCACATCTGCTATTTTGAGAAGTGATTGCTTTTGTTTTGTTTCAGTCTTCATTTTTTCCAAGAGTTGTTCACCATTTCTCAAAACTTATTAAAGATATGATGCTACTCATGGCCTCTCGCTCACCAGTACAGCACCCCTGGATCCGCCTGCATTGAAACTGTCCAGCTGTAGGGCCTCAAGGGGACGCCCAGTTGTCCTGTGCAGCCCTCTCCTCCCAGAACTTGCCCTGCACCTGTACTGAGAGTCAGCACCCCTCCATTGGTGGGTCTGCTTGTGGACTCTGTTTGTTCTCCTTTGATGTCGTTGTCAAACACCAACGTCAGCCCTGTACAGTGTTGGCTACTGGAATGTGAAGCCAGAGAGCAGCAGGCCTTCCTTTTATTCTTCAACCTTGTTTTGGCTATTCTTGATGCTTTGTATTTCTGTATGAATTTAAGGATCAGCTTGGCAATTTCTTTAAGAATTTGCTGCAGCAAACAGTGTCTGCCACCCCTGATGGCTGCATGTGTAGGTGCTCAGTATGAGCAAGTCTCAGAGATTGTGTTCCATGGCACACTAACTAGTAGTGGGTGCAGAGACTTCCGTCTGTGAGGCTTCTGTTGAATCTGAGACACAATCTCCTGGTCCCATGTTGTTGAGCAGGACATTGTCTATGACCTCCAGCCAGCCCTCCCTGCCTTAGCTGCTGGCACTCCATCCCTGACCCTTACTTCAGCATCCAGGTTCTTCCCTGTGGCCACACAATCCCACAAAGCCAACTATCTGCCAGTCTTCTTGTGGACACACAAGCCTGGTCCTGTCTGCTGGCAATGTGCTGATGTTACTTAGGTTGCTTCCTAACTGCAAAGCACGAGGGGACCAAGTATCCACCTCCAGACTCCAGGAACGTCTGCCTTCGGGACGCCTCTGTGCCACACCTGTCTCCTCCCTCCCTGGCCACTTCCCTACAATGGGTTGGTGGAGTCCCACCCGCAAGGCTAACTGAGCTCCACTCAGTCACATCCAGATGGGTTCCTCATACTCTGTACAGTCTGATGCTGGTTTTTCTATTGCCAACACAGGCGAGCCCATGATCACCAACATGCCAACACATGTGAGTCCATGATCACCAACATGCCAACACAGGCGAGCCCGTGATCACCAACATGCCAACACAGGCGAGCCCATGATCACCAACATGCCAACAGGGGCGAGCCCGTGATCACCAACATGCCAACAGGGGCGAGCCCGCGATCACCACATGCATATGCACTTGCATCTGAACAGACACACCTAATTTACACTGGAAGAGTCAATACAATGGACCAGCGTAAACCACACTAGTTTAACTCTGATCTCAGTCCCACCGTGACTGTGGTATATAGAAGCAAACAGAGGAAGAGCAGTGCGACGGGCCTGCAGGTGTGTTCTTTTTCCCCCATTCAATGCCACCTGACGGGAGGTGAGTCAACACCACACACCACAGTTGAACGAGCAGGCAAAACCTCCAAGTTGGCCTGACCAGGCCAGATTTCTTGACTTCTTCAAAGTGCAGGTAATCCCCAAAGCTTCCAACTTCATTTCCAGATGTCCTTTAGATCAGTCCATGCTAATTAAGGGACCCTCACTTAAAACTGCAACACCTCCCGATAGGAATGTCAGGAGTTTGAAGCACGCCACCTTCAGGTGGATGGTCTAGTAAGAAACGGCAGGGCACATGCTCAAAGTCTCCTTTGCGAATGGGTCCCAACAGCTCTGACTGTGCCGTGGGAACGTGTCAGAGGCGCTCTGCTTCAGAACTCGGAAGCTATGTTTCCGTGGAATCTCAAGGTTAGGAGCCAGTGATTCCTGAAACAGCCTTTTCTCTTTACCAATAAAATGCTAATTAAATCAAAAGATGTGACTTCAGTAATTAGAACTTTTTCTTAGTGAAACCCAGTTGAGGACTTCTTTAAGATTTGAATAGTTAATTCTCCTTATCAAAATTCTCACATGTTTTAAAATCTATTGTCATATGGCACATGGAAATGATATTTAAAATAATCTAGGTCGGCCTCTTCAGGCTGGAGCTTTAGAGTTGTTTTAAGATACTTTTATTCCCTTGGTTCTTGGTGTGTAATATGGTAGTGAAACTCATGTTGAGACCATTAACATTTTCCAGGGATAAAAACCTAGGGAAACGGCTAGTTGCTTAAAGCTCTCAGAACATTTTGTGGGAGGCGTGCGTGGGCACACACGTGCACAGCCAGCTGACACAGTCCATCACGTGCCCAGTTGTGGGGCCACCTCTGTGATGAGGAGGACAAAGCCTTTCCTATTCAGCTGGAAATCATCTTGAGGGATGTGCAGATGAGCATGCTCATTTCAACCTGCCGTTCTCAACAAAGTCCAGACAAGTGAATTTCATCTCCTGGTAAGAGACCCTGCTGGCAACAGTGTCTGAAAGGCACCAATGGTTCATGCCTCGCCTGTCGTGGTCAGTTTGGGGCACAGGGGATGACCTCCGTGGGGCTGGACACTCCAAGGCAAGATGTCTGGACTCCTCTGCAGGATGGGGACGGTTCCCAGGAGGCATCCCATGCCTGATGCTGGCCCAGCCCAGTCATGGTCGGTGAGGGAAATGGTCACTCTTCTGTGTTGACTGGGCTTGGCCATCATGCTCGGACATGTCATCAAACCGGTCACCTGCAGCCAGAGGGCAACTGGTCGATGCAGTTCACAGGTGCAGTCAGGGGCCCTGAGACAGGGAGGTCCCCTGACTGTGTGTGGTCTTGTCCCGCGGGCTGGAGGGCTGGAGCCAACGCTGGGTTCCAGGGGGGAAGCCCTGCCTTGAGACGCAGTGCCAGCTCCGCCCACGACCAGAAGAACAGTGGCGACCCGTGTCCTGTCGCCGGTGGTCCTCAAGAGTCTGAGGGACAGCGAGGGGCACTGCCAAGGGGGTGGGTGGGCGCTGAGAGGCTTACAGCCTGGGGTGTTGCCGAGCCTGTAGGATACGTCCAGATGTCCAGTCTGAAAGGGTCACATGCCCACTGGACACACCCTGGAAACACACGTGAGACTATGTGCACACCAGAGTCCCTGAAGACACGTGTGAGACTCCAGGACCACACGGTCCAACCACAGAGCCCATGAAGACACGTGTGAGACCCTCCAGGAGCACACAGCCCAACCACAGAGCCCATGAAGACACGTGTGAGACCCTCCAGGAGCACACGGCCCAACCAGAGTTCACATTTTACCCAAGTGCTCATGACGCTGTCTTCAAGGGACCACACTTGGATCCCAAAACAACCATGTGAACGTTTAAAAGTGAACTCATACAAAGTACGTCTCCTGGCCATATACTGAACTAGACAAGCAATCAACAACAGAAAGACTACGAGAACATCATCAAGACTTAAAAATTAAACAATACACTGAATGATTCAGCCAAAGAGAGAGTCTCCCAGGAAATTAGCAAATATTTTGAACTGAATAAAAAACACCATATACTAACCTCGGTGGGACGCCCCAGCAGCGTTACTCAGAGGGAAGCTGGCAGCATCTAATGTTTACATTTTAGGAAAAAAAGTCTCAAGTCAATAACTTGAACATCTATTATTTAAAAAGTAGAGAAAGAAGAGCAAAAAGCCCAAAGCAAGCAGAAGAGAGGAAATCATAAGCCTGAGCACAGAACCAAAACACAGAAAGCCGCAACCCAGCACCAGGAAAGCCGAAAGCTGGCTCCCTGGAGAGATCAGCAACATGGTGACCCTCCATCAAGACTGACCAAGAAAACAAGAGCAAACCCATGAAAGGAGTGGAGCAGAAAGTACGATCACCACCACCTTTAAAGTGTTATGAAGGAACAGTTTGGGCGACTATACAGAAACTAGATATGAAGGTGTCCAGTGGCCCAGTACTCACACCCACCAACCATGGAAACCTAGAAGTCCTGCAGAGAAAGAAACCAGCTCCGACTCGGAAGGAGGGAGGAGACCCCATGGGACCCCTGCAGGACTGTCGCCGTCGCAGCTTCCATAGAGGCCCCGCACCTGCCGCAAGCACAGCCCATCCTGCTCCATAGCAGGGGCCCCTGGTTGCTCTCTCCTCACTCCCTTCTGCAGAGAGAGCCTTCCTTGTTCTCCGGCAGACTTGTCTGCGTGGCTCCAGTAGCTGACCAGTTTTCCCATCTTCTTCCCGCCCAAGGAACGTCCTCCAATGCCGGCTCGTTTTGTATTGCTTAGGCTCCTCTTAGGCCACATGGACGTGTGGGGACACCTAATGATTCTAAGCAGGGCTTACTCCATGCTCCAAATGCCACTGGAAGGACCTGTTGTGAGCCTGGTTCCTTCTCTGCGTGGGAGGTCGTGGGCACACCCCTAGCATTCCAGAACACATCCGCCTACCAGCGGCAGGTCTCTGGACTGCCTTCAACCTCCCCAAGTGCTAGTCAGGGCTGCTACAGATCACAGCCCTCCTCCAACTGCCCCAGGCATTCTTATTTGAAAATCTGTTGGCCAGAGAGATTGGGAACGTCAATTCTCTTCAGCCCATGGAGGCTTGGACTGTCTTTATTTTTTCTACCTTTGTTTGGGAGTTGAAGATTGCTTGCCACGTTACCCTCCTAACCCCCGTCCCTCACCCTGCACAGCTGAAGGGAATCAACGGCCACTGCAGCCTTGTCTTTGGAAAGGCCCTTGGCTGAGCTCACAGCTTCAGTATGTGCTGTTTTCTGTTTCCCTTCACTGCAGGGCAGTCCCGCAAACTGCTTCAGGATGTTTCCCAGCTTGTACCTGCTGGCTGTTCCCAAAGCCAGCAGCATATGCTGCAGGATTTTGTTAGAGCAGACACCTGTTCCTGTGTACCATGTGCTCTGTTTATCTCTTACTTTGTAAAGACCCACCCCGGACATGGGAGGTTGAGGTAATCATGACGCAGTGCTTTCCGTGATGCTGCAGGTGGGGAGCGAGGTTCTCACTGGTCTCGCCCACTCAGGCACCAGGAGCATGGGAGTTGTCTTTGTAACAATCCACCACGGGAGGTTGTGGAGAAAGAGAAGCTGATGTCAGGCGACCTGGTCCAAAACATGCCATCCAAAAACATCACAATAGGAAACAGCAGAAATCGGAGGCAGTTACCATTCATTTCCCAGGAGTTCCCTTCATGCCAGAGGATGGAAAGCACCCAGCATTTCAGACAAGGCGAGGTCCTGATCCTTCAGACGCCCCAGGAGGTCACCATGTCCTTGTTAGCAGGGAAGGACAGCACATTCTGGCCTGCCACAGGAACACACCCAATTTGACTGGGAAAGCAAATCTGTGTTCCTCGGGCCTTTACGGACAGCAAGAGCAGAGAGGGCATGAGGAACCAGCCTTTTCCACGGGTGCCAACCCGCCCTCCTCCTCAGTACCCAGGATGCCCTCTGCCGAAAAGTGTGGGGCTTTTGGAAGAGAAGTGCAGGTCCTGAGGATGCACACTCCCTGCTGGTCCAACACAGCGGGCAGGCGCCCCCTCAGCGCCCACTTCAGACAGGTCCCCCGCGGCCCTGCCGACTGAGCTACTCACTGCGATTCCACAGAACTGGTGTGTGGCCTCCTTTCCAGTCTCACGTTCACCATATAATCAGGGCCTGAAGCCCCACAGGGAGAAGGCCAAGCCCAGAGGATCAGGTGGGTGCATTTAACAAGGCCCACGACCCAGCTCACAGCCAAACGCCATGGAGCACCCACCATCGTGGCTGGACACACCACAGGTCCAAGGACACACCGGAGACCAAGGACAGAGAGAGAGCCAAGTTTATTTTTACAAAATACGGCCTGTAACTTCAGATATAAAGTACTCCATGTAGCCACACACAGATTTATTCTATATTATAATTCCAGGATTTATATTTTTAAAAGCTACCTCTGGTGAATTTCAAATTTAGTATTTTATGGGTTTTAAATGTCTATATTAAATTTTCATGTTTCTTTTTAACTGAAACTGGGTGTGAATATAATTTTAGAAGGATTCCCCAAGTCCAGCGCCACGCAGCAGGCAGCCCATCGGATTCCCAAAGTCCAGCGCCACGCGGCAGGCAGCCCGTCAGGACCGTCACTTCCTGAATGCAGGGCACTCCCTCTCTTCACAGTGTCCCAGCTGCAGGGTGGTGATTTGGGCCCTGCCTTAGCTTCCTCTGGTCTTGGGCTCCACAGGTTACTCTGACATCACTGTGGGGCTGCAGGTGCCATCTCCCCAGGTGAGTCGTCAGATATGCTGCCGTCCAGCGTTCCCTGGACAAAGCCTGGCAGGAGCCGCTGTGCCCCAGCTGGATTTCCCTCATGCACCAATCGCAACTCAGCCATGACAGTGGCTGAGGATGGCACTTTTTATTCTGGATTCCTAATTATACAAGTTGATAGAAACCAGCTCAAAACTGTTTCTGAGTCACCTGCCACCAGAATTCTGGGAAATGTCTTTTGACAAATGAACTTGTGCTCCGAGGGCTGTGGTGCCCACATCCACCTGTGCTGTGCCTTGGGCCAAGAGGCACCACTGCCAGCTGCGGGCCACCAGCTGTGGAGAGCCCAGTCTGTGTCCGTTTCAGTTGTGTATATCTGTATGTTGCTAATTTCTAAAGACAACCAGTATAGATTCAGGAGGGGCAGCTTGATGAATATGTTTATGTCTACTTTCACAAAGATCTTTTTATAAAATTATATTTTTATAAAATTATTCAGAGCATGAATTTCTATATCTAAATGAAGAGTAGAAATGTTGCCTGAGAATTCTCTAAAACGAGCGATGATTTAATAGAGGCTTTAGTTCTCAAACAGCTCTTTATTTTAAATTCATTTGCTGTGTGGAGCTGTTAAAAAGCCTGACCTCTTGGTCTATTTCTTAAAAGAGCAAGTATCTACCTGCCATCATTCTGGAGACTTGCAAAATGCTTGGTCCTCCTCCAATCTGCAAAGAGAGAGCAGGAGACTTGATTTCTGTCTAAATTAGTAAGAACCAGTGCACTAGCTAGTACTGCCGGTGTGCACACACAGATACGCGTGTGCACACACGCACACAAATAACAAATCAAAAAGGCCTAATGCATGGAAGTGTGTCAGCGATCTTCCTTACAGAAGGGACACCCCGACTCCTCCCTGCAGTCTGGGAGGCAGCACATGCAGTGCTCCACAGGCCATGGAGGCTCTTCCCTCTCCATTTGTACCATTTGTGGAAAATATAAGACTTTTTATTGATTTTGCATACGCATCTACAAACTCCAAAGGTTGGGGAATATGAGCTCTGAGCACAGTGGCTTCTAGCCACCTCTGTTGCGCTGCGTGGAAGCGAGGCTGGGGCTCCCCAGGCGCCCCCTTAAAGGCCCCGTGCAGCGCCTAGCCGTCAGCCACCCCGTGGACATGGTCCGTGTGCACCTTGAGGTAGTCGCTCCGTGTGAACTTCTTGTGGCAGAACTGGCACTCCGCCAGCGGGCGGTGGGGGTCATGAGTCATCTTGTGTCGGATCAGCATCTTCTTCAGGCTAAAAGCCAAGTCACAGACCTAGAAAAGACCCGGTACCAGTCACATTTTAAAGAAGCCTGAAGACACCCCAACTGTCATTGCACACGCACTTTATGCAAATTCCTGCTATCCTGTACACACTTGCAGGGATTTAAGGCCCCAACTAATGGGCCAATAAACCCATTACTGTGCCCAGAGCTATTACATTTACTTGTGTCCTGTGGACAGTGGTGATTTGAATCATGGTCTCTGACTGTCTCCTGGCTACGTCTGCACTGGGAACTTCCTGTGCAAAGGGGCAGGTCAAGATTGCCCAGCTGCTAAGGTGACACCCAGCCTGAGCAGGCTCTGTACAAAGGCACAGGGCTGTATCAGTCTGGACCTTGAGCTCAGGCACCAGCTCCTGGGGGTACAGAATTCTGAGCATGACAAGCTGACCCTAGTGTCTCGCCAGGCTGTGTCCTCCAGATGGCCTGCTTTGCAGAAACTTCCCCACAAATAACCTCTTGATGAACCCTATGTAATGAATGTGCTGAGCTACTCCGGGTCACTGTTCCTCCATCG
This sequence comes from Geosciurus inauris, assembly GCA_004024805.1. NCBI lineage: Eukaryota > Metazoa > Chordata > Mammalia > Rodentia > Sciuridae > Geosciurus > Geosciurus inauris. Next base: position 23,089 of record PVHX01013091.1, on the reverse strand, counting down.
GAGGACAGTGTCCCACCTGGTGCCAGCTTTCTCTGACTGTGTCTGTCTTTTCTCAATCCCCCATCGCCTTTTACTGGTTTCTGAATCAACGTGGCTGCAGAGGTCACGGCAGTGTCCTTCGTGCTGTGATCACCCCTTTGTCCCAACAGCTGGATTTGAACACTGCAGAGAGAGAGTCCCTAGTGAGGGGAGCTTCCTGGCCGTGGTGGAGGCATCTGCAGTGCCCGGGAAGCCCCAGAGCACAAGGCTTTATGGTCCAGGTGGAGTGTCTCTGGATGGCATCATGGGCACCACACTCTCTCTGGTGCCCTTCAGCAGTGGGCTCCATGGGGAGCACGGTGAGGGGCCCTCCTTCTGTCTCGTGATGCAGGCTTTGCTTAGGGCATGCCACAGTGTGCCTCACGTAGGCCCTGCCCTGGTGCCACCCGCTCGGCCTGCACGGCAGAGGCTGATGATGGAGTACATTGGCAGGGAACACGCCAGGCACCAACAACGAGGTTGTAAAGGAAACGGAATGGATTCCAAGTGTGGTGTCATTCACAAAAGCCCCACTTCCCAGCCTCCTCAGCCCATCTGTTCTAAGCAGAGGCTTAAACATGCGTGGGCACTGGGAAAAGCGCGGGAGTGGGTGCCAGGGAAGCGGCTGTGCGACACCAGGAGAGCCGCGCGGCTAGGCTAGCTGGGCTAGAAGGCACCAGAACAGCGAGCATGCCCCTGGCGGGCGGGAGGCAGCCAAGTGCCCTGCCACCAGTGTGGCAGGAGGCCAGGAGCTTCAGGTGCCCTGAAGCCCACCCCCACTGCCCAGCCCTGACTGCCCAGCTGAAAGCAGAACGCGCCCCCTGGTCTGGCCCCTTGGGTCTGCTCACGTGACCTCTACACAGCCCTGCCTACTGCTTCTTAAGGTGTCACACCCTAGTTTCAGTGGCATGCAGACAGTGATCTCTCTGTTCTGTCACTCAGCATCAAGGGGGTGAAGCGAGGGCCACAGTGCTCCTATTCACATGCACGCGTATAGCCACTTGGGCTTCTTGCTCATCACTCGCTAAGGAGGTCAGCTCAGACACAGCGTCCCTCTAACTCCGCTTCCCCCTGTAAGATGGTAACCCTGGTGGCCACCTCACAGGATTTAAAATCAAATAAAAGAATCTATGCAAATTGGTGTTATATTGTGGACACTAAAAAAAAAAAAGTCACTGCCTATTTTTTTCTTCCCTCTTCTCTAGCAAGGAGCATCATCAGTGGCTTGGACAGAATAACCTGCCACCAGGAGGGAACCAAAAGCCACCACAGGGGGGATCTGAAGAATGTAGCTGTTTGAAAGGGGAGGAACGCCTTGGAACAAGCAAGTGGCTTTGCAAGAGGTGATGTCCCAGAGCGACCTCAGGAGACAACATCTTCCTTCTGGAACACTGACCAGCGTGAGCTCTGTGACCACACTCAGACACAGACCATCAGGTACCTTCGGAGCCACTGGAGAACACAGCAAGGTGAGCCATGGAGACCAGGGAAAGGAGGATGGACGGCAAACTGGAGGGAGCATCGAGCACAGAGACTATAAGACACAGGGACTGTGATGGCACAGGAAGGAGTTAGCCTCGCAAAAGGACTATGAAATCGGGAGAAAGGAGAATTCAACAGGTCCTGCACTTGAGACACACGTCTCCAAAGCCACACCCACACACACACACATCCAAAGGGAGGGCAGGGTGTGCAGGAGGCCCTGGAGCTTGGGCAGTGGCTGCTGTAGAGTCCTCTGGTCCTGGAGGAACAGAGGCCTCCTGGGGACCAGGCGTGCCACCTGGTACCTCTGGGCAAGGCATCATCCGCAGGGTGCTGAGGCAGGCTCGTGCACAAAGGACAAATACAAGCCATGGTTAGTGGAGATGCTCACCTGGGTACAGCCAGGAGGAATGGTCTTCCAGCTGTCAGAGATCAGACTTTCAAACAGGTTTGGAGGCAAGAGAAAACAGAGGGAAGAAACGGATAATAAGCGCAATGCAATTTTATCTGTAAGATGGAAATAGAGTACAAACGTATCAGAAAGAGGAAGTGGGGAGGGAAACGGAGGCTGGGAGACAGCTGACATCAGCTAGGACACGGGATTGTCTTATTCCTCCTCATTTTTTCCATATTCCATCATTTTTCTTGTATTAAAAAGTAAACTTTTATAATAAAAAAGCAAATTTTATTTTGGAGTGTAGAACACACCAGCTGAGTGTAGGCTCCGTGTGACCACCTGCAAGACAGACTCAGGATGGGCAGGAAAGTGCCCCAAACTCTATGAAATAAGCTCGAACAAATGAAGAAAGTATATGTGGAAAGTATTTCCAAGTGACGGAAAGGTGTTCACAGCATATGGACTCACGATCCTGAGGACGATAGGAAACCCCCCATCACATCCTCTTTCTCTGGCCCTTCTCCAGACCCAGGGTCAAAGCAAACTGATGCCAAAGTCTTCAGAGGCTCCCTTTGAAGTCAGACGCAGAATGCTTCCCTGTCACTTTTGCAGGCCCGGACCCTCCAGCTCTGCCTGCTCTTGCTCCTGCCCAGCTGCTTCCTCTCCAGCACCCTCCCACCTGAGCTTCCACTCTGTCCCAATCCCTGCTCTGATGATCTTCCCGGCTGACTCTGTCTCCTAAGAAATGAGTTGCCTTCACAGAGGGTTCTTTCCTAACCATTCTTTGGTAGCTCAAGTTCTTTCCCTTCCCTTTTCCAGTCTTCATGAAATCATAGTGAGATATTCATACAGGTTTATTTGTTGAATGTTGTGCTACACAAGGGCCTGAGCTCTGCAGGCCATGGTTGCTGCCCACTCTGATTCCTAGTGCCCACCACAGCTCTCACGGTGGCCAGTAGCCAACTGCTAACTCCTCAGATACAGCACTTTTTGGGCTCATGGAGCATCTGTCTTTTCAGTAGTTGTTCCTGCTGACATCCCCGTCTACAGAGGAATACAGGTGCAGGAGATGAACCAGATTCCCAGGTCCCCTGAACCAGGACATGACTTCCAAGATTAGAACCCAGGCCTTTGGGGCTGAGTCTCACCTCTCCCCATCCCTGGGGCCATATGTGATATAAGCTCTCGTTTTAGGGAGACACACTGAACCACACTCCCCATGCACTTGGCTGGCACCATTTAAAAAACGGAAATGACTCTGACAATATAAAGAAGGTTTGGGGCATTGGGTGCAGCAGCATGGCAGAAGGCAGGCCATGCAGGTGCATTCACATTGTCTCCTGGGATCACAGTGGTCAGGGGTGCAGAAAACAGGAGGCTAAGCAAGACACTACAGCTGCCAGTCATGGTGTGAATTAAGGACACCTTCCAAGTCCACACAGTAGACAGGGAGCAGCCCAGCAGAGGGTGGGAGGAGAGCAAGCAGGCAGCACCTGAGGCCACATTTGCAAAGCTACCTGGACACTAGAAGCTTAGCTTTCAGGAGCTTCAGTGTGGTCATTAGGCCTCAGATGACACTGCAGGAACTAGCCACATGCAAAGATGTTTACCACATGCTGAGAACAGGAGAGTGAGATGGGCTCAATGGCAACAGCGAGCTTCCTTTGCTCCTTCCACCTGCAACTCCTGTTCAACCCTTGACCTACTCTGACCTCGTATTGACTCACATGCCTAAGAATGACAACCCTCTGATGTTTCACAGAAGCATCTAGAGAGATGGGAATTGGAATTCTGTTGAACTGTCTCTAGTTAACAGATACTTTATTGCACACAATGTGCCCACTGCTTTGGTTGAGAACAAAATGAGAAAGAACACACTGTCTTGACCTTGTGACTATGGTCTAAGGAGCAGGATCTGCAGGCCCATGATTGTGAGGACAGGTGAGGTATGGGGGCCAGTGGGACCAGTGCCTGGACCAAGAAGGCCCAGCTCTAAGGAAGAAGTGGCCAAGACTGGATCTGGAGGGAGGCCGGAGGTGTCAGGTGTTGAATGGTGGGCTGTGGCTGGGAGAGGAGGGAGGAAATGCAGAGGGACTGAGGGTGTGAACATATGGCCTACTAGGTAAGTGAGAACAGGTCACCACACCCAAGGATTAGAGAACCAATTTGAGAAGAAGTTAGAATTGATGGCTGGAAATAACCAATGGAGGTCCTGGTGACAATAAAAGAATGTGGAAGGCCATCCTGTAAGGGGTAGGGAGACTGAAATGGAAAACTGAAATTGAACCAAATGGAGACTGAAATTGGAAAATTATTTAGTCTGCAAAGAGAGCATGAAAGTAGAATCAGGGAGGCCAACAGTACTTCTCCACAGCCCAGAAGTGACTGGGACATGAACTAAGGTGTGGCTACTTATCAGTTGGAGTATTCCCTGAAGGCTTCTTATGTGGCAGGCACTGATCTAGGCTTGAGGACACAGGCAAGTTTAGGATGAGCTTATAAGCAAAGGCAGGGGAGTGGTCTGTCGAGCAGTCTTCACAGTGCTCCAGGTGGCTATGGTGCAGCTGTGGAGCTGTGACACTGCTCAGGCTCCCAGCTCACCTTGTGAATACTGCCCATCAACATGCTGCTGGACTGGGTGTAGGGTGCAAGAGAAAGAGGGGCTTGAAGGTGGCAAGTGGAATTTAGAGGTGGTCTTAGGTTTGAGAAACACATAGAAGCAGTACTGATGGAAGAATTTAAAAATGACAAAGAATGATATTTCAGGCAAGTTGCTAAGTGGACTTTATCCTACAGTTTGCCAGAAGCTATTATTGAGAAGCACACGAGCTTATCTTAGGCCATGCCTACCAACCCTAGAGTAGTAAAAATAACTGTAAGAAGGTATTTTAAACAACTGCATGCCAACAAGTTGGGTAACCTGGGTGAAAAGCACAAGTTCCTTGAAACACACAAATTACCAAAACTGACACGAGAAGAAGTGAAAAGTCTCAACAGATCTATAACAAACAGAGTGAATCAAATTCAAACATCTCAGCAAAGAAAAGTACCAGACTAAGTGCTTTAATTCTACCAGACATTTAAAGAAGAATATCAAACTTTCAGAAGGAGGGAGAGGACAGGGAGGAGGGGAAAGAGAAGAATCTCGAAAGAGAAGAAAGGGAACACTCTCTAACTCATTGTATGAGGGCAGCATGACCCTGATGCCAAAGCCAGACAAAGATATCACAAAAGGAGTAAACTACAGAGAAAAACCCTTTATGAATCTGGTCGCAAAAATTCTCAAACAAAAACCAAGCAGCATCTAACAGCCTATTGAAAGGATCCTAAACCACAACCAAGTGGAATTCATCCCAGGATTGCAGAAGTGATTCAAATAAGAAAATCAAACACATACATTATATTAATGGAACAAAGAAAAAAATGAGCACAGCCATTTTGATGGATGCAGGAAGGACACTGGACAAAATTCAACACTTTCTCTTGTGTTTAAAAACAAACAAAAAACCACTCAGAAAACTAAGAGAGATGGGAACTTACCCCACATAACAATAGGCATTTGTGACTATTGACTAAGAACATAGTCAAGAGTGAAAAGGAATGGACCCTGCCTTATGCCATATACAAACATTAACTCCAGGTGGACCCAAGACCTACGTCCAAGATGCAGCATGATAAAACTGAGACAGAAAAACAAACAGAAGGGTGAAAAACTTCACAACCTTTGATTTGAGAATGGATTCTTGGATATAACATCAAAAGTATTACTAAATAAAGAAAAAATGGATAACCTGGACTTTATCAACATTAAACACTTTTGTGCACCACAGAATATTATCAGGAAAGTGAAAAGAAAACCTACACGACAAGAGAAAATGTTTGCATTTCATGTATCTGATAAGGGTCCAGATCCAAAATTTATTAAAACAAACTCCTAGAAGTTGACAACAACCACATCCAAAGCGAGCAGTCAATGTTCAAGTGGCAAGGGCTGGACAGACATTTCTCCAGAGAAGACACACAAGCACAGGGTCAGGGGCTCAGCACTGTTAGTCCTCAGAGGAGTGAGAATCAAGACCACAACCAGCAACTTGAAAAGAAAACAAATAAACAACCAACCAACGCACAAAACACAGAAACCCGAGTGCTGGCAGGCTGTGGGCAGGGAGGCTCCCGCACCCTGGTGTGGGTGTGGGCGGTTCAGCTCTGTGGCAGAAGCATGGCTCCCCAAACAGCAAGAGAACTGTGCTGTGACTCCACAGGTCCACCCTGGAGGGGGTGTGTCCCCAAGAAGTGAAAACATACTCTCCACAACAGCCCAGAGGCAGGCACGGCCCACACGCCCACCCACAGCAGGAGGACAACCACAGTGGGAACCATCCAGCCACGAGAAGGCACGGCCCACTGACGTGGTCACAGGGGCCCTGGAACACCTGCTGAGGAGGGGCCAGCACGAGCCGTGGGTGTCACGTGCACGGTCCTGGGTAGGAACAGCAGGAAGGTGCAGTCAGACTGGTGGCTGCCGGGCCAGGGCTGGGAGCAGCGTTCACTGCACGTGGAGCTCTGCTCTGGAGCTGCGAGAATGTCTGGAAGCAGAGATGTGGGTGCTCCACACTGTCGCTGTTCTGATGGCCACGGACTCTTCCTTACAAAGTGGTCAATTTTATGTTATGTGACCTTCAACTACAACAGCAGCCACATGGCCCCTGGTGGGGTGCCAGGCCGGGCAGCACACCCAGAAGGCTGGATATGATCAGAAGTGTGAGGGTGGGGGCCAGACACGGCCAGCAGCACAGGAGCTGCCTAGGAGTGAGGGACTGGTGTCCTTGGCGGCAGAGGCCGCCAGGCGGCACCTGAGAGGACGGCTATGGGAGCATCAGCAGCCCGTGCTCTGCTGAGCAGGCTCTGAGGAACGTGCGCCTCACTCAGCAGACCAGTCGGGCTGCAGATGAGGGCTGGAGAGCTGGCACTCAGAGGGTACAGGGGGCAGGGCAGACAGGAAGAATCATAGTTTAAAGAACAACATGGCGCTGTCAATCTGCCTAAGGAGATGCTCAGCAAAGGTGTTCAGCAGAGACAGGCAGAAGACGGCTGTGAGTGATGGCAGGAAGAAGCCCAGGCTCCGCCAGGACTGAATTCCAGGCCCACGTGCATCGCTGCTGTGCGTGAGGGCGTTCACACAGGTCCCGCCCGGAGGAAGGCTCTCCCGCACAAGCAGCAGGGAGCGCAGCGAGTTGGAAGGACGGAGCCAGGACCGCAGCTCCAGCGCACAGCCGGGCTCCTTCTCCCAGGCAGCCTCGTGCCCACGGGCGAGAGAGGACACCTCGCCGACCCTGGCACCAGCGCTCCATGAGGGGCCAGCACAGCATCTTGTGTTTGCACGCTTGCTTTCTCAGGGCAGCTCACGGCAGGCTGTACCCACTGACCCCGGTGGGACCGTGTCCTGAGTTCTCGGTGTTCCCGGGACCCACGCCATGCTAGCCCACGTCACAGCTGAGGCTTCTGCCAGCTTTGAGCTATGCTGAGTCTACGTCGATCAAAAGTAAGCATCTTGTTTTCCTCGACGCCAGGGCCAGCTCTGTGTCCTGCCCACCTGAGACAAAGGCCCCACTGGCGGAGAAGGCACCGGGCCCAGCCTGGTGGAGGCCGCAGTGAATCTACTGAGGACCGTCCACAGCGATGTCCACTTCAGCGCCTCATGACTCAGTCAGAGCAGCAGCTCTAGACAGCATTACTGGACACGAGGGGCTCCAGGGCTTTCGTAAATTCACTATTTGGATTTAACAAACTCAGAAATATCCATGTCAACCAGACCTTTGGGTTAATGTCCTTAAGGTCAAAGAGGTGCCAGGAGCCTGAACGGCGCTCTGGAAGGACGGTCCAAAGTACGTTTACGTGCTGCCAGGAAGCCACAGGGACCGCAGCGAGCTGAGGGCCGCGTGTGGCCAGGGGTCACCCCACTGAAGCCGCAGGCCACACTGGGGCGGCAGGCAGAGGGAGGCACCGACGCGGGGGAGGGGGAGCACTCACGTCGCACTGGAAAGGCTTCTCCCCCGTGTGCGTCCTCTTGTGCTCCTCCAGGCCCCGCTTCTGGCTGAAGGCCTTGCTGCACTCCGAGCACTTGTAGGGCTTCTCCTGTGGGGAGACCAGAGTGCGGTCAGCGGGGTGCAGTCACCAGGGCCGGGGGCACCACTCCAACGGAAGTGCCCCAGACGGCAGGGCGCGTCTTGTGCTGGCGGGATGGTGGTGGGTAGCCGCTGTGACTCACTCAGCCTCACGCCAGCTACTTCCTTGGCCCTAGGGTGCTGTGCAATGTCCTGGGGCCCCGAGTGGAGACGGAGGACCCCGATCTAGGCCCTCAAACTACCAGCCTGAAGCGGTTCCTGGACCCAGTTCTGGTAAGATTATAAAGATACAACTCAACTTTAACTTATGTATTCTAATTTCTGTCACCTAACATTTTTTTCCTAATAAGATATTCTTTTTTTAAAAAATCTGTTACTTAAAAAAAATGAGCTATTTAGAAAATTGTTGGTCACAGATTCTTAAGGAAAAGATATATCTCAAAAGGAAGAGAAAAGAAATGTCCAAATTCCTTGACCATCTTTGATCCTGGGACCATGACCTTTGCAGTCTGAACTTGACTGTAAAATAAATGACACTGTTCGTTTAACCGGCTGGCAGTTTGCTACTTAGTGCATGGTGAAAATGTTTGCTTAGATTTAAGGACACTTATTATTTTTGTGTTTTCAATTATACCTTCAAAATATTGTCACAAGTACTTTTTGAATTGAGGCTAGTATAAGTATATGGTTTTCATTTCCTCTTGTATTAACACATTATATTTACATTATTATGAATTTTTCAGAGCAGAAGACAGCATGTAAGTAGCAAGGCAGACCCGTGGGCCCCACCAGCAAACAGGTGTGCTGTGGGGCCCGGCCCCTCCCTGAGCACCTCTCCCTGCAGGACCACGGGACCACTCCCCTCGTGTGCAGGCCATTTGCTCGCCTGTCTCTGTACTTTACTACTTATGTATAATGGGTTCCTAAGCAAGATAGCCTATTATTTTGCCCTTTCAAAGTATGGAAAGAGTTTGTGCTGTGTGTATTTTTTGTGTGTTCTTTTGAATCATATTTCATTTTTTCCTCAAAATATCTTTATGAGCCCCTAGTCCCCACTTCAATTTTCTGATCCATGCATGACGTTCAATGGCTTTACCTCAACTTACACACACTCTCCACGGAGGGCTGTTTAAGTCTTTCCTGTTTCCCTCTTGCAAACAATGCTGTGTGAATAATCCTGCACATGCACATACTGCTGGCCACGGCGATTTTCCTAAGGGAGAGTGTCAGAGGTCAGGGACTGGACCTTGCACCCTTCTGGGAATGGCAGGTCGCGCTACAAGTTCCTAAGCCATCCTACACTCCAACTTCCAGTGTGTTCTTATGATTCTGTCTTGGTTAGTGAGTGTGCAGACATTTAATACTTCAGTTGTCCCCCAACTTACCATGGGCCTTGGTCTGACAAACTGCTAAGTTCCTAAACAACAAATGCATCTGACATGCCCAGCTTGCTGGACACCCAGGCTCAGCCCAGAGCGCTGTGACCATGCAGCTGCACCATGCAGAGAGCGCCCCCCACCCAGTGCAACTCCTAAGCCTGGGAGATCAGAATCCAAATCCCAACACGGTCCCCACTGATGCAGGCAACTCGGGCGCCACTGCCAAGCTGGACCTTCACAAGGCAGGGCCTGTCTGCACTGTCCTCCTGGAAAGCAGGACCTCCATGTTTGAAGTCACCTTCGTCCATAATCATTCCTTCACCTCTAAAGCTGTGTCTTTGTAATACGTAAGGCTAGCATTTGCCTGTCTGCCTGGGACAGACATTCTTTTGCTTCTAACAGTCAGTATCCTTATGCATAAGAAGTGACTCTTGCAAGCAGCATAAGAATTTTTCAATGCAAGTTTTTGCGATCCAAAGGTTATCATTTTTAAGAAGGCAAGTTTTGTGACTACTGATATACATGAACTTCTAACACTTTTCTGCATTGCTTTTATCCTATTTGTTTTCTAAGTTTTTCCCATGTATGTTCTTGAGTGTTTTAGATTGACTGTTTTACCCTGTACTATTTCAGAAACTATGAACTCTGTTTCCATCTTCTGAGTGGTCGTCCTTGATTTTTTTGCTGTGTATGTGACACCATCTACAGTTTATCCGCTTTCCCGCCTACTGAGTGATACACATGGCACAGGATGGCCCTAGCTTGCATATCACTGTGTAACAGTATTTACGCATTTCTTCATTTTTAATGCAGGTCTTAGCTCAGGCTGCATTACTACAGCTGGGTGCTGATGCCCCACGGAACTTGATTCCTCACAGTTCTGGAGGCTGCAGGTCCAAGGTCAGGTTGCTAGTATGGCCAGGTTCCAGTGAGGCCCTCAGCGGCTGCAGACGGCCTGTCCTGGCTTGGTGGAAGGAGAGACCCTGGTCCCACTCAGGAGGTTCCTCCCCATGGTGTCCTCACTCCCAGAGACCCCACCTCCAAACACTGCCCCTGGGGTTGGATGTCAGCATGTGACGTTGGGGAGGACACACTCAGGCCATGGTCTTCTTGCCTAAGAGACAATCTCGCTCTGTGTCCTCAGTGAGGTTCAGCTACACACACATCTGTTTACTAGTTTCTCTGTTTTCATGCTTTCTTATGTATCTGACCTTCCAAAGACCTGTTGGTGGTAAAATCTGTTTTGACTGGAAAACGACTATTTCTCATCTGCTACTGAATGAAAGCCTACAAATCTGATTAGATGGTGAATGGACCCGTTCTATGTCTCTTGATTCCTCTTTACCACTTCCAGGTCTTTGTGTAGCACTCCAGGACATTCCTGCAGAATCAGCTGACAGTTCTCTTTCCAGCTGTTAATAACCTGTGGTTCTACAGGACCATTGGAGCTTTTCAATGCTGCTACCTTATTTTTCATTTCTAAAGGTTTTATTTGTTTCTTTTCCAGTTCTATTTAATCTTCTGATACAACATAACCTTTTTACTCATGTAACTCATATGTATTTTAAAATGTTCTATTCATTTGTCAGTTTTCTTCACCTGAAAATGTCATATCTAAATTTTAGGGCCATTTCATTCTGCTCCCTGTGGTTTCCCCTGCTCCTCCTCTGGCTCCTGGTTCTGTGGTTCGTGAGCTCATGCTTAGTGGTCTTGATCCGTGACCTGCCCCAGGTGGAGGGTTAGCCCCACAGACTGCATCTGTGTGTGTGCGCCTGCCTTGCACTCTGTCAAAGACCCGGTTAAGTTTACTCCCTGCCTGAGGATTTTGTGGTCAGGCAAGTGTGTTAAGTCTGAACTCCAAACACACTTGAGGAGGGTCTGTGGTTACAAACCAAGGAGGATGCTTCCCCAGCCAGCAGTTACTCCAAACTAGTGAAAAGCACCCACCTTTGCCAAAGGTGGATGATTTCTAGTCCCAGGGATCACCTTGAGCACAGTCCTTCCAGGGTCCCAGCACTGTGGTGGGAGGGGATTCCCGACTGGCCCCTGATCTGAGCTCAGCGCTCGGTCTTTCCCTGACACCTTTAACCATCGGGTCTCAGGAAGATCTGCCCTAGCTGACACCCTGACGGTGCACCTCCTCGCCTCTGCTTCTCCCTGGCACCCAGCTGCATATTGGTTGGCTGGGTCCTGGGGTCCTGGTCACGTCCTTAGGAACTCAGATATCTGCTGTTCACCTTCTTCGTGCAGCATCACGAGGCTCCACAGTGGGCCTCTGCTCCAGAATATGCAGTCTCCCATGTTGCCAGAAATGGAAGTATATGTGATTTTAAAGATGTGAAAAGGTGTTCTGAATGGATGTTCACAGGACATTAGGACACTGTTTTCTTCACAGCCAGCATCAAGGTCTTCAGCACCTCTCCCCCAGTCTGAATGAACAACGTCTTTTCCTTTATCGCGTTACCTGTGCACTGATTATGTCTTCAAATACTTCGAAGCTTTCCAGAAACATAAAAAGGAGAACATAGTTCTAGGAATTTGGAGTAGAACCTGCATGGAGTCTCTGGATTGCTCAGTAGGCCCTTTAAGGACCGCGCACTTTACTGAAACCCAAAGGCACTAACGTGAAGTTTACACGAAGGAAACCTCTTCCCATAGCCTGCAAGTCTGAGCAGCCTGGTCAGGGCGGCCTCGCCTTCCCAGTCTCCTCTCGGCGATGCCATCCAGCTGTACCCCTGCTCCCAGCTCCAGTGGGCCGCGGACGTGCTGGTGGGAGGCCGGGAGTCAGCAGGAGATGCTTCGCTGCCCGGTGTGTCCTGGGCACCAGCCTGGCTGCAGAGCCGAGCCACCCACAGGACGCCCCCAGTGATGGGCTGCTGTGCATTCACAAGTCGCTGCGCTCATATTTTCCTCACCTATTTCCTCTTTCAAGACACCATGAGTCTGATCATCACCATGTGTCTCCACCTGTGTTCCTGTGGGGAAAGCGGGTGCGAGTCACAGTGTGAACAGGCTCCTTAGTTTCCGAGGGCTGAGAAGTGCAGACTGGGAAGGACCAGTGCAGGAAGCAGGTCCCAGGCCACCTTGCCTTCCTCTTCTCCACCTGGAATGGTCAGAAGCCATGGAGTCCCTGGGGTTTGGCCCCAAGAGGCTCTCGCGGTCAGTTTCCCACGCCAGTCTAGAAAGCAAGGCTGTGCTCGGAGCCGGGAGTCCTGGGGGCAGCTGGGTGTGCCCTCAGATGCCTCTCCCTTCATGGTCCCTAGACTCACACAAGAAGCTGGCGCTCTTCCTGAACATCTCACAAGAAGGGACGCAGTCCTGAGAGATCCCGGTCAGAGTGTCCACGGTGATCCTCGGAAGGGCTTCTCATGCCCACCTTGGACAGGACTCCCAGTTCTCAGTGAGTGGCATTCAAAGCAAGGGCTGTAGAATCCTGCCCCAGGAAGCTGCTCTGAACTGGCAGAGCTGAGCAGCTCAGGTCACTTCCACCAAAGCCAAGAGAACCAGGCGGGCAAGACGGAGAATCTGAGGAAACCCTCGCCCTCTTCTCACTCATCCTGCTCAGGACCCTAACGGCATTCTGATTTTCCATAAAAAATTCCCGTTCTATGGCTAGTGCGTGGGGAGGTAAGGAGGCGCTAATGCTTGTTTGGATCGGGTGAGGATCATCATTTCATTCTCTCTCCTTCTGTTGATTTGAAATTTCCCCATAAAAAGTTATCTGTGCTATTCTAAAACTCAACTCCCTCCCTACCGGGGCCACGACCCTTCCCTTCCAGGTCTTGTCTTTCTCTACCTAGAGGAACCACGTCGGGTACCAGGGAGGCGGACTCGGTAAGCAGCAGCCCAGTGCTCCACTGAGGGGCCGCCATCCCGCCGTCAGCCACAAAACCACAGCCTGGGGAGCAGATCCCCAGGCCTTTCCCAGCCCACACTCCCAGGCTGTTGGCCTGTATGTGGAGCAGGGGACCTACCTGGTCCTCTCCTACCACAGGACATGTGCACAGCGGGGCTGGCACTGGCCTCTCATGGGACTGCATACACAGCAGAACCTCTGAGAATTACCACAGGCAGGGACCTGCAGCACCCTCACCGCCCTGACTATGGGAACAGATGTCACCTGACCTGTGGCCCTTGGCGGCCCTGACCATGGACCAAATGGTCCTGACCATAGGACCAGGTGTCGCCTGCCCTGTGCCCCTCGGTGGCCCTGACCATAGACCAGATGTCACCTGGACCTGAGTGCCCAGTGTGGCAGAGACTGAAGGCCCTGCCATTTTGTATTCCTCACTTTTGTGACATTGGCTTTGTGACCAACAGATGACGACTGGGTTCCAGAGAACATCAAATCTGCAGCAGAATCGTAGGTAAGACTTAGGGGGTTTGCCAGATGTGGCCCTATGGGGTCCTATTGCCCATGGCATAGGACAGACCCACAGTTGCAGGAGAGCAGGCCCTGGGGCTCTCTCCATGGGGTTTCTGCAGCCCCCAGTGTGACCAGCTGCACACAACAGGCCCTGCGTCTCCCCCTACCAGGCAGCCTCGCCAGGAAGCCCCTCCACAGATGTTCATATCTGTGTGGCTTTTGCTCACCCTCTTATTTTTACAGCCAGTGTGATCTTTCAACATCTGACAACACATACCCTCGGCCTAGTACACCATGCACCTGAGATTCATGACTCTCAGGGAAGCCTTCGAAAGCTGGGAGAATATTTAAAGCAGGTTTCTACATAACACATCCATAACTGGTTTTGCGCTGTAGCTAATGGAAAGCACACTTTTTATAGACTGGGAAAATGAATTGTGCAATCCACACACAGAAAACTGAGTCTGTACAGTAAGAAGAACCTGATTAAATCCACATACAGAAAACTACGAGTGCATGATAAGAACCCGATTTTTGTATTGATGGGTTGCGGGCAGTCCCTGAACAGAAACAGGGTCCCTCTCCAAGCCCTTTGCCCGAGGCCCACAGAATAACGCGTGGAAGTGCAATGCTGGGCAGCCAGGGGCCTCCGCCCCACAGAGGGGACGGAAAGCCGGGCGTGCACACCAGAATCAAAGTCAGCTCCAAGACTGCTCCGCTGGACTGCTGGGAACAGGGAGACTGAGCGGAGCGGACAGAGCGGCTCCCTCACGCCCCAGACTTCTCGCCCACTGGATTTCAGGCCGCCAGCAAGTGTGAGTCATCTGGGGAGCTTTTTCATAAGCACAGCGGCCGGGGCCACCCCACAAAGCCCCATGCTTGCTGTGGGCCAGGGGCAGTGCCTAGGGCTCCCAAAGAGCCCCTAAGGTGCCCAGGCGCCTGAGGTGGGCACGCCCCTCGGAGGGAGCAGGGCGCTGCATGGCCACAGTGGGGCTCACCAGGCGGGGCCACCGCCCCTGTCCCTCCCTGCTGCCGTCCCACTCGGCCCTCTGCACCCACCGTGTGGTTCTGGCCCAGCTTCGCCACCAGGCAGAGCGCGGCAGGCTTGTAAGCACCTGACTCTGCCCTTGTTAAGCAAAGCTGCCCAGCCCCAGGGACCAGGGGGTGGCGGGCGGGGTGTGGGCAGAACTCTGGGCCCTCGAGTGAGTGCACATCCCTCACAGGGACCTTGGGGAGTGGCCGTCCAGCACCTGGGAGGCTCTCCCAGGACAGATGCTGGAGAACCCACTCCTGCCCTGCCCGTTGGGAAATGGGACAGAATTTATTATTCACAACTTCAGATTTCAGTCCTTGAGTCCCAAAGACCTGGAGATACATGTTAGAGACTGTTTTCCGTGTGATGTCATCCTGGGGCAATGACATGGTACTCTGCTTCCACATCTAAAAGCACATGCTGATTTCAGTCCCTTCCCTGATCCCCTCTGCAGGGGCAGGCCTGCAGCAAGCCCCGGACAGCCAGGCCCACCGCACCCCAGCAACACAGCACGGCACACACTCACTGAGCAGCCGAGGTGGCTGAGCAGCAGCCTACGACAGCCCCCAAGATCCACGTAGGGCCTGCGTGTGGCGTGTGTGCATGAGCTGTGCACAGACAGGTGTGACGCACAGTGGGTAGGACAATGGAGAGGCTGGACCTGAGTGGGATTAGCCAGTGCATGTGGAGGCCAGTCTGGGGGACGCTCTGGAATCAGACCACTGATGTCTGAGACGTTTGGGACCTGGGTGGTGTCCTGTGACGTAGCTGTAGGGCTGGGTGGCCAGGCATGTGACCGAAAGCTTAAAGAGCTGCTCCAATGGCGACCACCTTTGGCTGCAGCAGAGAAGCCGCACCAAGGAACACGAGACCCCTGACGGCTCTGTCATGGTAGCAATGGGTCCTCAGATGGGTGGTTCGTGTCACTTCCAATTTGCCCTAGCTCGACACTGGGCCCGAGGTGAACACCTTCGGATCTGGTTACCAATCCCCAGGGCCTCCAGCCCCCATGCCCCCTGCTTTATGATTTGCAGAACACCAAATCTCTAATCAGTAACCCACCCTGCTCATCCGTCACGATCCAGCTTGGAGACCACAGGCGATCAGCACCATCAAAACCACTGCAAGTCAGAGCTTCAGGAAGAAAAGAAAAACCTTGGGAAAACACGCTGTGTTACGTCTGTGCAGGGTAAATAAATAACAGTGATGAAAACGAGTTTGGGAAGTCATTTACCATCCTGGTTTCTATTAAATCCATTTACAACCTTGAACACAGTGTGACATGGAAACCAATTAGGGATGTGTGTGGGTGCGAGAGTGCAAAGACTATGTGCTGATTCCACACAACGAGGACTTCAGGGAACACTTGGCTACGTCTGATTGTGTCCAAATGCTCATAAAACCACAAAGCAGCTGACTTCCTCCTGCAGTGGACGTCGCTGTGGCACCAGGGACCACGGAGCACCCACGAGTTCTGTGCAGATTCACACCCCCACTGCCCCTCCAAGCTCCACGCACCCTTCCAGTGCTCAGCTGTGTGGCATCAGACGCAGGTCATTAGGGAAGAACTGAGGTCACAGGCAGGGTCACATCCACAGCACCGATGTGTCCCTAATGGGGAGAGACTCTAAACAGAAAGCATGCACCAAAAATGTGCTTGGGCTGGGCAGTGCTGCGGGGAAGGTGCTGAGACTGCGGAGAGCAGGTCTGAGGGTGCGGCCAGAACCGATGCAAAGAGAGGTCCCGCTCCATGCCCTGTCCTGCTCAGGACCAGAGAGGGAGGCCGGGCTGGAACAAGCAAGAGGATTCGACCTCAGCTCCAGGTGCACAGGTGCCAGAGCCCAGCATGTGGGACCAGCAGGTGGCCCCTCAGCATGAGTAGGGACAGCCAGGTTGCAGAGCACCAGGGCCACTGCTGGAGTGAAGATGAGGACAGAAGAGAACAGGTCTCTGACCACGAGTGGCCGCACCCCTCAGCCACTGCCTTCCTCATCAACGTCCCCACAAACCCCAGCGGCACTGAAACCAGAGCATTCTGCAGCTGCATGCCTCCTCGAGACACAGGGGGCCCAACCGAGGCCAGAGGCCTGTGGGGTTGGTGTGGGCACCCGTGGCCTTCCTGGAAGAGTCCAGACTGAAATCAGCCATTGTCCACGCCAGGAAAGTCTCGTGTCCAAATGCCGATTGCATTTTGATGAGGGGTCTGGGCAAACCTCTGCGCTGAAGCCTCACCTGTAGAACCGAGTGAAGGGGACAGGTGAGGCATACCTTCCTGGGACTCCCTGGACAGCAACGCCTGACAGACAGCAGCTCGCGAGAGCCAGTGAGGGGAACGGCTGGCCCAACATGCTGGGGCTCTGGCACCTGTCCACCTGGAGCCGAGGTCAAATCCTCTTGCCTGATGTGGCTGGGGGACTGGCTTCCCACGGGGGTCTCCAGGAGGCCACAGTGTGACCAAGGACCACATGCTGGGGTCAGTGGGCCCAGGGGATGCAGAGCAGCAACATGCTGTTATGGAACCCAGCAAGAGCTGACACAGCTCTGCAAGCCTGGCCCAGAGTCCACGGGGCAGCACGCCCTGCAATGTCCAGGGCCACGTCCACAGCAACAGAGCACAAGGCCTCCAGAGGTGCAGACGCCCAGCGTCCAGTCCTATGGCTCAGGACGAACCTCCCAACCACGCCTGGCCAGACCCCCACCCGTCACCTGGGAGGCCAACCCCATGTCCTCGGATCTGCCCCAGCTGCATGTGTGGCACACACTAGCGTGCGAGGAGTTTTACGTGTTACATCCCCTGCTCCCTCTACTTACTATCACAATGTGCATGAGAACAAATGATGTGATTCCAAATTGAAAAAGGCTCACAAATTATGAAAGTATAACTAGGTGACTGCATGAAGAAAGAAATTATGTAGGAACCTCCTTGTGGCATTGTTCTTGGAATCCATTAATGGGAGTTTCATATAAATAGACAGTTCTTTGTTTCAAGATTCTTATGATACTTTAGTAATTAAAACTCTCTGAATAGAGTGCATGATGAATATAAAATGGTTTCAGGAAGAAAATGGTATAGAAAAAACGTGTTACTTTCCTAAGAATAATGGCCCCATTTCTTTTTAAAATTAATTGTATATTGCCTTTCTTAAAAACAAAGAAAAACTCTCTTTATAGATTTCAGACAGCACGTACTTTCCTTTTAGTCCTGAAGTATGTTATTACAGTCTAAAGATAATAGAGTGGTGGTGAGCCAGCAATCAGCCCCGATGCCAAATATTTATAGAATTTTATTTTAGCTAAATCTGCTCAGCGCTCCACACATTCTCTGGGTATGTCAACTTCACAAAGGGGATGTGCAGACATCCTGGGAGCTCTGCGTTAGCTATTACCATCAGGGCTGCCCACAGGGGATGAAATTTGGGTCCCCTACAGGCCCGACTCTCTTTCCCACCCTGGGCAGTGCAGGTGGCTGGACTGACATGCCAGCCACCACAAGCCGCATGGCCAATGCTTCGCGGTCAGCTCAGCAGGTACCTGGTGAGCTCCAGCAGCCAGCCAACCCCGCAGCTCCAGCCAGGAGCATGGCACCTTCCCGAGGGTGGGTGATTCAGGGAGAAGGTGAGGCCTGTGGAGGCCAGAGCACCTCAAGCAGGGACGGTACGAGAAGGCCTCGGCCAGCTAGAAGTGAGGGTCAGAGGCGATGGGGAGGGTCCAGCTAAGCATGGGGCTTCCTCCATTTTTAATTTATTTATGGACAGAAAAGCAGGCAGGTAAACAGGGGGACATTCCACCTGAAATCAGAGGAAATTCCAGCTGAAACACAAGTCCAGAGAGGAGGTCCCAGGGCGGGGCTGACGGGAAACACTGGAGAAGTGTCAGCCTCGTCTGCATTCCCTTCTCAGGAACCAACCTCATGAAGTGTGGAGTCCATGCAGCCACGTGGGACAGAGACACACTCTGGCCAGTCAGACCACAGTGGGTGGCTGGGGGGCATTCAGGATGCTCCGCTCTCCTGTTGCCTGGCATGAGGGTGTGACTGACGGTGAGAGCCAGCAGCCCCCTCGGGCACAGCTCAGGCTGGACTAGGAAGCCTCATCCGCAGACGCTGAAGAACAAGGGACACGGCTCTGACCTGCCACCTCTGGACGGCCTCTGCACACTTGTGCACAAGTCCCTCTCAGTTAAAGTCACCTTGCCTGGGCCTCCATCGCCAGCTATGGGAGCAACTCCTGGGCTGAGGCTCCTGTGGTTCTAGGGCACAACTGTGGAGGTGGTCGGCTCAGTGTCACCAACCGAGACCTTTCCTCATGTGCTGTCTGGTGAGGTGATCAGACACATGCTGAGTGACCTTGAGACCTCAAGATAAAGACAGGAGTCCCAGGGACCTGGAGGGGCGTGTGAACTCGTGGAGATAGTCTAAAGGACGGGAAGCTGAACACAGCAGGTGGGAGCTGCCTGGTCTGTCTTACAGTCTTAAGACTGAGAATGTCATGCAAAGTTCACTGGTTTTTGGGAAGCTCTTGTGACAAGACCGCATAGCTAAGCTCCTGTCACCAACAGTCAATGAACAGCATCCTTTCTAAAATGTGCTTATTGGCATCTAGCATTAAGTAGACACATGATTCAATTTTTTTATATATTTTTAGAAATTCCATCAATTTCACATTAATAAAGATCTATTTATAAAGTTTCTAATCTTTATTGAAGAGACAGGCAAGTTCCAATAGTCATAAGAAATAGAGAATCCTAACTGTTCTGATACCTGTATTGTGCAATCAGATATGTGCTTGAAAATGACCTTGGTCTCAAAGTAACAAAATATACCACAACACAGCAGGTCAATACATGACAGCATGCTTCTAGAAGAGGTGACACTGTGGCTTAGAACAGCACTAGAAGTCAAGAGGTCAGGCAGCCAGCCAGAGGCTGCTCCATGAGGAACAGCGAGTCCAGTGTGCATGCTCAGCCTTAACTGGTGTAAGACCCTATCGACTGACTGTAACTACAGCCCTTCTCCTTCCTGCCCCAATTTTAAAATTAGCCCATCATGTAGACTGTGACCCCAAACTTGCGTCAGAGCCAGAGGCAGAGCTGTGTCAGGGATGAAAGGAGGTGGACTGCCTGCCAGGGGCGCTGGCTCGCCAGGGGTTGTGTCCATAGCATGCCCTTCTGCAGGGGGTCAGTTCACCTGCTGAGCAGCTCTGGAGCACTGATCCCGGTGGCACCTCAGTACCTGGGCTGCTCCTGGGCTGGAACAGGTTCTCCGCTTCCTTTATCTCATTACCACCTGGATTTGAGGGAAGAGGATTCCTTAAGGTAACTCAAAGAAGAATAAGATTCCTGCAGAACTGGCCACCTCGTGCCATTTGCATTTAGAGAGGGGGAGGATCAGATGCCCGCCTGCATGCGTTCCTACTGTGACAGTCTAACTGCAGACTGCACCAAAGATAAGTCGCAAACTACAAAGAAATTTTAGAAAGGTGCTGTGTTATGGCTTGGACCTTCAAAGTCCCTCCCTGAAGGCCACAGTTGGTCCCCAGCCTGTGGTGCTATTGGGAGGGATGTGCCCTTGAGGGGCGGAGCCTGGTGGGAGGAAGTGAGGTCACTGGGTGTGCCCTTCTGGGGCGGGGCCTGGTGGGAAGAAGTGAGGTCACTGGGTGTGCCCTTGAGGGGCGGGGCCTGGTGGGAAGAAGTGAGGTCACTGGGTGTGCCCTTGAGGGGTGGAGCCTGGTGGGAGGAAGTGAGGTCACTGGGTGTGCCCTTCTGGAGCGGGGCCTGGTGGGAGGAAGTGAGGAGGGGTGCTGCCCTTGGAGGGAGCACTGGGACCTGGGCCTTCCTCCCCCTCTGCTGCTAGGCCTCCAGGAGGTGAGCAGCATCACTCACCACGTGCCCCCAGCCATGACGTCCTCTGCTCAGGCCCACAATGGCTGGGCCAAGTGACCGTGCATCTGAACCTCTGAAGCCATGAGCTAGAATGAACTGGTCTCAGGCATTTTGTTGCAGCAGCAGGAAGCTGACCCGCACGGGCCTAGCCGCTCGTCCTTGCCGCAGTGCTAGCAATACCACAGCCTTACCACTACTGA
This sequence comes from Geosciurus inauris, assembly GCA_004024805.1. NCBI lineage: Eukaryota > Metazoa > Chordata > Mammalia > Rodentia > Sciuridae > Geosciurus > Geosciurus inauris. The sequence continues at coordinate 2,209 of PVHX01013091.1, read as the reverse complement.
AGCTTCGCCAGCTTCAACTGGAAAGGCTGCTTTTGTAATGTGAAGAAATAATGTGATAAAAAAGTAACAACGGCCAGCTCAAGTGACGGAGCTGCTGGGCGTGGTGCCTGCCTTTACTTCACAGTCACTGTTGCTAAGCCAGGGGCTCCAGGCCACTGCACGGGAACCCTGAAAGCCTCCTGGCTCCTGCCCCTCCCGCGTGGGTGCAGAGGGCTCCTCCAGCCCCTGAGCCTGCCTGGCCCCACCTCGCACCCCAGCTCCTCACCCAGGCCACCGTAACACCCTCGACAGCAGTGGGGGGCAGTCATGGGTCTGGCCTCCCTGGGGGTGACATGCCTTCCCATATGCCACCACACAGGCTGGTCTGTGTGTGTGTCTGACCTGGCCTCCCCTCCTGGTGGCTGAGGCCAGATAGCAACACGGTCCTGTTCCCACTCATGAGGACGTTTAGGCAGTCTCCGCCTTCACAGGAAAGCGTCCTAAACACCAGCAGGGCTCCATCACGTGACCCAATCCTGCACAGCCTGACTGGATGGGAAGAGCAGGGCCACGCTGCCGAGCAGGGACGGCTGCGTGGTGTGACCCGCGCACCGACACTGCAGTGTGGGGGTGGCAGGAAGGTGCTCAGAGAGCAGCAGCTGGCCGGAGCCACAGGGGAGCCCAGGTCCCCACGGAAGATGGAGGGGGGAAGCGGCCTCAGATGGAACAGCGGACTCAGGAAAGGGCAGTCAACTCTGAGAGAAGATGCATGGTCGCCACGGCCAAACCCAGGGTGGCCTGCTTGTTTGGGTAGGAAAGGGTACAGAAGTGGGAGGCAGCTGGCCACGACACACAGCACCGCTGCTGGCCACTGGGCTCCATCCCATGGGCAGTGGGCAGCCACTGCCAGGTTGGTGCTGATGGTCGACACACGTGAACGAGTACTGCCACAGCCGTGTGTGGGCGGATTCGATCAGCATTTTTCAAACTCCGCTCTCTAGAACGCTGGCCCCACGACATGTCAGGGGAACACACACGCATGCGCACGCACACACACGTGCTCAAGTCATCCCAGCAAATGCAAGACTAAACAAACTGCCATCAATGCCTCTGCCCCAGGCCTCAGCACCTGCTGCGTGGGGTGCACAGCATGAAGCTCCGAGGTCAGAGCCAGCGTGTGAGCTCCTGGGTGCTGACTCCTCCTGACCTTGGCATTGGAGCTGCCGCTTGGCCGCAGGCCTCCTTCGGCCCCTGTTGCTCCTTTCCTTCCGGAGCATCCCAGGTGCCTGCCATCTCCTTCCTGCTCACGTGAAGGCTGCTGACTCGGTGACCATGTTCTCCTGGCTTCCTGACTCCTTTTCTGGCCTGCGCCTTCCTCCCACATGAGCTGGGCTGCTGTGTGCACCCCCCACAGCCTGGGCCCCACCATGGTCCCTGTCCTGCCGTCTCTTCCCAGGCTCCAGAAGGCTGCGACCTTCTCCTGAACATTCATTCCTTCAGTACCCGGCACAGAGCATAGGAGTCGCCTCATTAAACTTGAGCCTGCCAACTGGGACCAAAGGCATGCGCTTCCCAATCCTGGAGCTGCAATTGGTAACACCCCGCGCAAGCCAGAGGCCCTTTAATCAGCAGCTCGCTATGCCCGCAGCTGTTGGCAGCGTTAGGCAACGTCATCGAAACTGCCACAGCACTCAGAAAGACAAACCCTTTTGCTTTTAATTTTTAAGAAATTACGTTAGATGATCAAGACAGAGCATGTGTCAGCCTGAGCGTTTCCAACTCACAACACAGGGATCTGGTTTTATTCCCAGTTCAGAACAACAGCAAGACAGGTCAGTGCACCTAATACTCCACAAATAATCCCGTCAGGTGCAATTCTCATCACCTGTGTGCTCAAAGAGGACACAGAAGAAGCCTCAGGGACACCTCAGCCAACACTGTTGGGCCCAGTCCTGGTGTGGCCCCTGCAAGCTCTGTGGTCCTGCCTTGGCTCTCCTGTGCTGGGACAGGAAGAAGCTGTCCACTTAAAATGCTTGTCTCTTCTGCCAGGTGTGGAGGGCCCATGAGAGGACCTTGCAATTGTAGTACAAGTATCTCGTTCTGGTTCTAAAGCACTAGAGAGGAAAAGAACCACGTGGAGACTGACAGAGGCCACTGGAGGAGAGGGGACCACGTGGAGACTACAGGAGGCCACTGGAGGAGAGGGGGGCCACGTGGAGACTGGAGGAGG
>PVHX01013090.1:0-56970 GCA_004024805.1 Geosciurus inauris | reverse complement strand
TATCTCATTTTTGTATAAACATATATGAGAACTATTCAAACAAATTAACAATAACATTTTGACTTTACATACAGTTGAACTACTTGGTACACTATTGTGCTGTCCTGTTTTTCAAAGCCCCGTGAATATCTGTCTGTACTTGCTCTATCCACTTCATCTTCTCCCTTGTCTTTTAATGAAGTCCAGTGAGGCCTTTCTATCACTTCATAAAACAGGTATTTCCATGTTTCTTAGCCCGGGCTATATTAGATAATCCAATTACTAAAACTATGTTCTCATTTCACTCAATTCATTCATGGAATTTGACACAACAGAAGAGTTGTCAATTTGTTCTCTTTATTTCACTTTGCTTTCTTTCCTCCTCCTGGCCAATCACCCCCCCCCCCCCCCCCCCCCGTTCTTGTCAACCTGTCAGTATTTTAATGCTGTAATGCTCATTCCTTGGGAATCCTGTCTTGTCCATCTACTATCACTTTCTGGGAGATATTATCTAGTCACATAGCTTTCAGTACTATAGCTGAGCTGAAAGCTTCCATCTACTTATTTCCATTTAAACTCCAGTTCTTCACACACTTTCTCATTTTAGTAATATTTACTTCATTCTATCATTGGCTCAAATCAAAGCCCGTTTAGATTTTCTTGATGTCTTTCTTTCATATGCTAATTACAAACCATCACTGCAAAAATTTTGCAAGCACCTTGAAGGCATATTCCAAATCTTATAATTTCTAATCTCTTATGTTGCTATCACCTCTGACTAAGCCAGCTGTCTTCAACCTTGATGTTCCAGTAGCTTTTTAAGATGATTCTTTTGCTTTTATCCTTGCTGAGATAGAAGATAATCTCCCCAGAAATATGAGATATTTTTTGTAAACTTTGAAATCATGCTACTTCTCACCTCAAATTTTTCCAATGGCTTCTTCTGTCACTCAGAATAAAATGAAGATCATCACTAGATGTATTCTATCCTAAGAGATCTGGTCTCCTGTGAGCTCTCTGAGCTTGTATTGACATTTTCCCAATCACTCATTATATTCTAGCCACATGGTCCTTCTTGCTATCTCATGAATATGTGTCTCCCATTTCAATAACAGATTCATTGTTTTGCTGTTATCTTTTCTGGAATAACTCCTACCCCTACCAGTATCCTACTCATGATACCTGCATGGTTTTTTCCCTACCTTTAACCCTTAAGTCTTTGCCCTAATGCCATCTTCTCAGATAGACTTTCCCCAACAAACCTAACCAAAATGTAACACCTGCAGTTTTGCTCTTGACTTTCTTTGCCTTCCTACCCCAATCCATTCTTATTCCACCTGACATGTGGAAAAGAAACTGCTAGTCAGCAGGAGATGTGTATGTGTGTGTGTGTGTTGCATTTTTTTCTGCATCAGCACCTAAAGCTCCAGATAAATATTTATTAAACTGCAAATTCACAATTATGATCATGTAGTCAATTAGAGATATTTAAATAGATATTAATGGGAGGTATGTAACATTTTTAAGTGGTACAGTATAAAGAGTAGAGATCCTTTGCATATAACATAAAAAATCTAGTTATCTGCTATAATCTTACAATGTGAACACCTACTGAACCATGAGTGCAGTTGTATTCATGCCATAGAAGAAAATGTGTTGTTGTAATGTGATACAGTTCAACAATTACTTCCCAAAATAAATATGCTCTTCAGTCTTTTTGGTTTTTTTTTCAGCAACCCTGAGGCGAATTTTAAAAAATCAATTCATAGATTTTCTAAAATGAGAGAACTTAAAGTATTATGAGAAATTGAAATCCTTAATATGGTTATCAATCACACATATTGAAACTACACAATACTGATGGCACTATTATAAGTATAGATGATCATTTGAGTAGATATTTTATTATAGCTAGCAGTTTAGCTATAATGCTAAATAATGAAAGAGACTTTAAAATTAATATTATAATTCAATTAGCATTCCTGGGAAACTATAAAGCAAATGATAAATGTTGTGGTAATTCCAATAATTATTAAGAAACAACAGAATAGATTTTGTGACCTTATGAAACATATAGAATAAGATAATCTATATTCTTAAGGAGTTTACACACTAGCAGAAAACAGTTGTGTACATCAGGCTCTATGTAATATAGAATGTGATAAGAAAAATAATTGTTAAGAGACCAAAGGATCCAGAGGAGAGTAAGGTCAATTGTGGCCACACTGATCGGTGAAAGCTTCATGAGAGAAATGTCATTTTTGTCCATTTTTGAAAACCATATTTAGATATTTGATAAATGGAGATAGAGAAGGTGGGTATTGAGTAGGAAAAATAAAAGGAAAGGGAAATTTCCAAGAGTGTAACTTTCAGGGACATTAGACTAAAAGAGTTAAAGATCATACTGTAATAGAGGAAAGCTCTGTCAATAATAATGAAGTATTTAATTTTTAAATGCATATGCATATACTTCTAATATATATGTGCATGTGAATATAAGTACATTTTTATGAACTATGTAGTCAAGACATCAGGTGGAGGCTAATTTTACTTTAGCATCAAGCTATAGTGATATGGCCTTAATAGTCAGAGCAACAGGAGGAAATTAACTGAAAGAATTTATTGTATTTCTATTAAATAAAGAAGTGCCCCCAGCTTAATCATTAATACTCTATTCTGACTAAAGCTTTTTCTTAATTATTACTGTTATTTGTACAGAAAGATTCTTGTTTTTAAGGTTATTAGCATAGTTTTCAAATTTAAATAAAAACTTTAGATTTTCAAGAGAAATGTGTCTTTCATTATTATTTTTTATACCTAATAGTAATTTATCGAGTGCCTGCTAGTGTAAGACATTATGCTATACCTGTAGTTGATTCTGCAGAACTTCATAAGCAAATGAATTGAGGAACTAAGTGATAAGCATACATGCAGTGAGAAGTCAAGAGAATATATTAAGTTCCAATGATGTGACATATATTATCCATTATAGTGGAAGAAAAAAGTCACATCCAAATTTTGCAAAAGTAGGTGGAAATGGAAATTCTAACTATAGTATGAGAGTGTAAAATCCTAAAGCACATGATCTTTTAAATATTTTAAGTGTATATCCTGAGATAGTAAGAGACTTTTGGTATAAAATATTATGAGTATTTTCTAGTTATAAAAAATAATGAATTAGATAATTCTGGTTTAAGACTCTACATTTTCAATTTTATTTTTCCAATGATTAAAACAATTCAGTTAATCAATTTGTGTTATTAGTTGACTGTCCTTGTCACATTTCAGTTTAATTTCCCCTGTGGTTTTTAGTTGTTCCAGTCCATGGTGCTCTTCTGCAGAAACAAAAGGATTCAAAGTAACTTAAGTTATAACTTCAAAGATAAATTTATATATATTTCCTCAGATATGTACATGAAGCAAAGGGCTAGTAATCATCAGAATATGTTCTTGAGTCTTTGACAAATTAAAATGAAGGACTCTAGCACTAATAAAAATCTACTATTTAAAACTCTTGACTCATTTTTCCCTCAACTAATTTCCTGCTGACTCAAGATCTTTTACTTGTCAATGGAGTTTTTGATTCAGTGCCCTCTCTTTTTAGTGGACCAGCTTTCTTTCCCTTTATTAGGGAGTATTTCTAACTCACCCAAGATGAGTATTGATAGGTAATAGACCTTAACTGAGTAAAGTTTAATTAGGAGTCCTGATTAACAAACTCTTTGTTAGAACAAGTGACAAAACAGTAAGCTATTCTTGTTCAATTAGTTTTTACATAGAAAATTTAATGGTAAGTTTATTAAGATGCAAGAGAGTGAAAGGTCAAACCATCTATTACCATCTCTTGTCCTATTACTGTGAATAATATTTGTAAATTATTTTATCCAAAATTCACAAATATTATTCACAGTAAATGCCAAAATAATTGAGAGTTTGAGACAGCTTCTGCATGTAAACAGATCTGTGTTTTCTTTTTTAAAAAATATTTTTTTTAGATTTGCAGTTCTTTAATTACTAGAGATGTTGAGCATTTTTTCACATATTTGTTGATCAATTGTATATCTTCTTCTGAGAAGTGTCTGTTCATCTCCTTAGCCCTTTTATTGATTGGGTTCTTTGATTTTTTGGTGTTAAATTTTTTGAGTTCTTTATATATCCTGGAGACCAGTACTGTATCTGATATGCATGTGGCAAAAATTTGCTCCCAAAATGTAGGCTCTCTCTTCACCTCATTGACTGGTTCTTTTACTGAGAAGCTTTTCAGTTTGAATCCATACCATCTATTGATTCTTGATTTTATTTCTTGCACTTTAGGAATCTTGTTAAGGAAGTTGGGGCCTAATTCAACATGAAGGTTTGGGTCTACTTTTTCCTCTATTAGGCACAAGGTCTCTGGTCGGATTCCTAGGTCTTTGATTCACTTTGAGTTGAGTTTTGTGCATGTTGAGAGATAGGGATTTAGTTTCATTTTGCTGCCTATGGATTTCCATTTTTCCCAGCACCATTTATTGAAGAAGCTGTCATTTCTCCAATGTATATTTTTGGTGTCTTTGTCTCTATAAGTAACTGTAGTTATGTGGGTTTGTCTCTGTGTCTTCTATTCTGTACCATTGGTCTACATGTCTATTTTGGTGCCCGTACCATGCCGTTTTTGTTGCTGTAGCTTTGTAATATAATTTAAGGACTGATATTGTGATGCTTCCTGCTTCACACGTTTTGCTAAGGATTGCTTTGGCTATTCTGGGTCTCTTATTTTCCAAATGAATTTCATGGTTGCTTTTTCTATTTCTATAAGGAATGACATTGTGATTAATTGGAATTGCTTTGAATCTGCATAGTGTTTTGGGTAGTATGGCCATTTTGACAATATCTGTGTATCCAAGAGCATGGGAGATCTTTCCATCTTCTAAGATCTTTTTCGATTTCTTTTCTTAGTGTCCAGTAGTTTTCATTGCAGAGGTCTTTCACTTCTTTTGTTGATTCCCAAATACTTTATTTTTTTGAGGCTATTGTGAATGGGGTAGTTTTCCTAATTTCTCTTTCAGAGGATTCATCACTGATGTATAGAAATACATTTGATTCATGGCTATTGATTTTATATCCTGCTACTTTTCTGAATTCACTTATTAATTCTAGAAGTTTTCTGGTGGAATTTTTTGGGCCCTTTAAGTATAGAACCTTGTCATCAGCAAAAAGTGATAGTTTGAAGTTTTTTGTTTTGTTTTGTTTTTCTCTTAATTTTGTACATTCTAAACTCTTTCTCTGACATTTCATCAACTGCACTGTCAATGTATTCTATTATTGTAGTATCTTGGTTTGTTTGAGATTCTTTCTTCCCTTGTTTTTTCATGTTGATTGTGTGTCTTCTTTTATTGAAGTGTGGATCTGAGGTATTTCAGTTTCTACCCTGTAACCTTGTAGTCACCCTGCAGATTACCTGTACCTCACATTGGTGTTCACTTCCAGTCCCTGGTAGGTGTCCCCAGATGGATGCTACTGCAAAATGCCCTTGGGCTGACTGTTTGGAGATGCAGGACTGTGGTGTGCTGTGCTGTGATTGGCAGCTGCCTCCAGACCCTGTCTTTTTCCCAAGGTGGAGGTTACTATGTAGAGAGGGCTATAGCAATGGCTGCAGTGTCCTAAGATAGATTCAGGAAGAGAGCAACAGAGTGGACCTCAACTCTGCTCAGTGTTGATCATGGGTCTGAGCTCTCACACAGGTCCAGGCGGGTCTCCTTGGCCTGACCTGGGCCTGGGCTACTGCAGGGGTCCCTGGAGGTGGTCCTGGGCCTAGGCTCCCCTGGGTCAGCAGGGACTCTGCTGCAGCATGGTGGAGGTGGTCCTGAGCCTTAGCTGGCCCTGGATTCCTGTGGAGATCCCTGGAGGCTGTCCTGGTACTGGGCTCCTGTGGGTTGGTGAGAAAAAAATTTCTTAATGAGAGTTAAAAAAATACAGATGAGCCTAATCTGATATTTATACCAAAAGCTAGATTAAGCTACAATGAATGATTTTATAGAAATAAGTGTAGCTGCCCTATATTTAATACAAGAATTATGTAATACTTTGGTTATTTTTTGTGGTGTGTATCACTTATACAGAATACTAAGTTTCATTGTGGCATATTGTACATACATAAAAACAGTTTGATCAGTTTCATTCCTCTTTATGATTTTGAGGTAAGTTCCTTCTGTCCCGAGTTTCTTCAGGGTTTTTATCATGAAGGGATGTTGAGTTCATCATAGGGTTTTTCTGCACCTACTGAGATGACCAGTGATTTTTGTTCAGATACTGAATTGCTTTTATTGATTTGCCTACATAAACCATCCTTGTAATCTCAAGGATGGAGCCAACATGATCATGGTTCTTCTTAATGTGCTGCTGAATTTTATTTTTTAATATTTTATTGAGGATTTTTACATCTGTGTTCATCAATGATGTAGATTTGTAGTTTTCTTGTACTAAAGTGTCCTTATCTGGTTTCGACAGAGTGGCACAGGCTTTATAGAATGAGTTTGAATGTGTGTCCTTTCTTTCCTTTTCATGGAATAATTTGAGGAGTGTTGGCATTAGATCTTCTTTAAAGGGTTGGTAGAATTCAGCTATGAATCTGTCTGGCCCAAGGTTTTTCTTTGTTAGGAGTCTTTTTATTACTACTTTAATCTCGTTGCTTGATATTGGTCTGTTTAGATTTTTTATGTCTTCTTCGTCTACTTTTGGTAGTTTGTGTGTTTCTACAAATTTTTCCATTTCTTTTAAATTATCCAACTTCTTGAAGTATAGATTTTTAAAAAATAGTCTCCAAAAATTTCTAGATTTCAGTTGTGTTTGTTGTAGTTTCATTATTTTATTCTTCAGTTTCATTAATTTGTGTCATCTTTCTTTCCCTTTTGGTTTGTCTATGAGTTTGTCTATTTTGTTTATTTTTTTTCAAAATCTAGCTTTTTGATCCTTTGTATTGTTCTTTTATTTTATAATTTGCTAAATTCAGCTCCAATATTTAATATTTCTTTCCTTCTAGTTTTAGGATTGTTTAGTTCTTCTTTTTCTAAAATCTAAAATTTATCATTAGGTTACTTATTGAAGATACCTGATTTTTTTTAAGGTGGCACTCATAGTTACAGACTTCCTCTTAGAACTGCCTTTGCTGTGTCCCAGAGTTGCTACCATATTGCATTTCTATTTTCATCTCATTCTAAAAATTTTAAAGTTTCCTTCTCAGTTTCTTCACTGACACACTCATTATCTCAAAGTGTATTATTTAATCACTATGTAGTTGAATAATTTCATTGGTCTTTCATTTCTAGTTTTATTCCATTTGGTATGAAAATATGCAAGAGAGTGTTTTAACTTTTTTTTTCTCTTGTATTTGCTAAGGCTTGCTTTGTGGCTTAAAATGTGAACAGTTTTGAAGAAAGTTCGATGAGTGGCTGAGAGGAAAGTGTATTCTATTGTTGTTGGGTAAAATATTCTGCAGATTTCTGTTAAGTCTAATTGATCTACATTAAATTTTAAATGTGATATCTCTCTCTCTCTCTTTTTTTTCTGTCTGGATCACCTGCCTGTTAGAATGGAGTGTTAAAATCTCCCATCCTTATTGTATTGGAGTCAGTTGATCTCTTTATATCAAGTAATGTTTGCTTTATGTAATTGGGTACACCAATTTTCAGAGCATAAATATTCACAACCACTATATCTTCTTTTTCAAATGTTCCCTTTACTAGTATATAATGACCTTCCTTGTCTCTACTGGTTAATTTTGGTTTGATGTGTGCTTTATGTGATATGAGTGGCTTGTTTTCAGATTCCATTTGCTTTGAATATCATTTTCTAACATCTCACATTCAGTCTGTGAATAACTTCCTGTGAGGTATGTTTCTTAAGGACAACTTCAAACTGGATCTTGTTTTTTAATTAAATCTGCTAGTCTATGTCTTTTAAATGAAGAATTAAGACCATTTACCTTTCAGTGTTATTATAAAGAGGTATATTTTACTTCCTGACATTTTGTCTCATTTTTTAATGTTTGAATTTTTACTGTTTCATTTGCTTATTTATGATTCTGACATGATCTTTTCTTTCCCATGCTATCTTGGTTATTCTTATCTTTCTCTTATATGTATAGGATGCCTTTATGTATCTTCTGCAATACTGGTTTAGTATCAAGAATTCCTTTAATTTATACTTATCTTGGTAGGTTTTTATTTTTCCATTCTGAAGGATAGCTTTGCTGGATATAGTAATCTAGGTTGGCAGTTGATTCCCCATGCCTCCTCAGGGTTTGAAATATATCATTCCATGCCCTTCTAGCTTTTAGAATCTCTGCTCAGAATTCTCTTATTTTAATGAGTTTTCCTATATAAGTGTCTTGATAATTCTGTCTTGTAGCTTTGAAAAGTCTTTTTTAAAAAGTTTTGGCATTTTAACTATAATATGTCTTGGGTGGGTCTTTTATGGTCCTATTTGGAATTCCAAATGCCACCAGTACCTGCATGTGCTATTCTCAAGATTCAAGATGTTTTTTGCTATTGTTTACTGCATAAGTTTTCCATGCCATTAATCTGTATCTCCTCTGTTTCCACAAGACCTATTAGTCTTATCTTTGGCCTTTTAATACTATCCCAGAGTTCTTACATATTCCATTCACAATTTCTTATTTATTTTCTTTATTACTGTCTTTGCATTTTAATTCCTGCACCTTATCTTTGAGTCCTGATATATTTTCTACTGCTTGATCTAGTCTGTTGGTAAGATCCTCCACTGAGTATTTTATTTTATAATTTTTTTTATTTCAAAGATTTTTTTTGCCTTTTTCATATGTCTCTTTATTCAAATCCTCTTTTATATCCTACATTTTGTCCTTAGTTCATTCCTTAGATCTTCTTTTAATTCATTGATCATTTTAGTACTCAACTTTTAAAAGTTCTTTGTCCATCTTTGCTGTTTATGGGATCTATTTTTGGAGGGTTATAAACTTTTGGAGGCATCTGGTCACCTTGTTTTCTCATGTTTTCTGTATTTCTATGTTGACATTTTCACATCTGCTTTGATGGATATCTCTCCAACTATTATGTGAGGGTGTCTTAGTGAGTTACTTTCTCTGTGCCCTGGGCTTGGAGTATTTATCATTCAGTATCAAAAGTATCTACTCAACATGACTGAAATGCTATGATCAACCTATCATGACTTTGAGAGGAGATAATATTCAGAAATAACTGCAGTCACTTCAAAGCAAATCATATACCAATAATCCATAAATTACTGGAATGTTCTCCAAAATTCCACTAGTCCAAGAGTTGAAAAGGGGAGTGATACTCTAGGATAGGCTGATAAAATAAGTATTATAGATAGTCAAATCACTAAACTACATGAACATTAAAAGAAGAAAAAAGAAAAAGGGAAAGCAGTAGGGAGAGACATTAGCAGATAATTCAGAAAGGGAATGTTTAAAAGAAGATAAAAGAAAGAATAAATTCACTTAATACACTGAAAAATTAAACAATAGAAGAAATTGGATGAAAGTATGTAGTATCAAATAATAGGGGAATCTATCAAATGAGAGAGGGGTCAGGCATGGTGGCAAAAGCTTGTAACTCTAGTGACTCAAGAGGCTAAAGTGGAAGGATTGCAAGGTTGAGGCCAGCTTCAGCAAATTAGTGAGGTCCTAAGCCACTTTGTGAGACCCTGTCTCAAAATAATAAATGAAAACAATTGGACTGTGGATATATCTCAGTAGTAAAGTGCTCCTGGGTTCAATCCCCAGTACCAATAAACACACAAAAAATTCAAACCAAACACAGTAGTAATGGGGTGGGGGAAACTATGATTAAAGAGTCAAATTGTTTTTTACTGAGCTATTTGAGATGGAGAGATTTCCTACTGGACCTTTGCAGATTTGGAATCCATCCTGTTTGGGGAAGCATAGTAAATATGTACACTTCTTTGGCTGGTCCTCTAAGTTGCTCTAGGAATGGAGGTAGCAATGATACCAGCAACCTCTGTGCCAGGTTGGAGAGCTGTTTAGATTTTCTCTCATCTAGCTATGTTTTCTGTGTTAAAACTGTGTAAACCTCAGGTCTTGGCACCTATTCACATAGACCTCATTCTGTTGACCACCAGTGGGAACCTAGTTGGTTTCTACAGTTGCTTTGTATGTGTAGACAACTAATAGCTCTCTGGAAATTCAGAGGTATGGCCCTGATTGGTATATTGGTCACATCTCTCCCTGGCTGGGACTATAGCCTGTGTGTGCACCTGTAGAAACATCACACATACTAGGGGCTCTCAAAGAAGTGTGGACTCATCTGTGCAGTTTCTGGAATGTCCAGATCATGGCAGCCCATGGCAGAGGTGTAGGGTGGCCTGTGGCTGAGGCACACATAGGCCTGTAATGTCAGCATGCATTGGCCCTCATCAGAGATATGTGCAGCGCCCCCAGGCACCACACTCCCTGGCAGTATTATGCCTTCTGTACCACTCCACCAAATTCCCCTCATCTGCAGCTCTGGGGGTGGCTCAGAGCTTCAGCTTACCATGAAGGTTCTCTACACTGGTTGTTTAGAGGGCCATTTCAGAGGCATTCCCTATGATAGTATTTGCTAGTATCTCTAGGTGGGATGAAGCTATGGAGGTTTAATCCCTTCCAGAACTTCAGGCTTAAGTGTGGTTGCTACACAATGGTGGCCCACTACAGTTTACTGCTGGAAAATTGAGAGAAATGGAGAACATCTTATTTACCAGGAGAGTTTCCAGCTCTGTCCCAGTTTAACTCAGTCTGACTTGCTCTTCTACCACTGTTATTAAAGTAAGCTTGCCAGTTTTACCCGCCACCCCCCACTTTCTCCTTTTGTTACACCTCCTCACATACCTGCCCTAAAGCTGCAGAGGTAGCTTTGAAGTCGACAAATTGTTTTCTCTTTTCTGTTCCAGAATTTCTGAGTCCCTCCAAACCGCTGGCAGTACAGTATTGTGTTTCAGCGTATTCCATCTGTTACTCACTTTGAGGATCCTCTCTTTTCTCATTGCTTTGATTACAAACTGTAGAGGAATGGAGATCTGCTGCCTATCTCATCTCTGCCATCTTGGTTCCCTCTGCAATTAGTTTAACAGTGCTTCGTATGTTTCTATTTTTAAGTTGTTACTTATGCATGAATGTGAAAATAACCATTAAGAAGTCTAATGCTTCTCTATGTAAGTTTGGATAAATGTACAGAGGAGATAGACAATGTAAAGGTTGTAGCACCTGATCGTACCCAGAAGATTCTGTGGAAAGGGATGAGTTTCATTTTTATCAGTGCAAAGTAAGGCCCTCTGCAAAAGGCTGAGAGAAGAGAGAGTGCTTTTTAAGCAGAGTACTTCTCATACCACTAGAAACTTTGATATGGAATGGGTTTCCAAATGCACTGAACACTAGAAAGGTTTATGTAGAAATTTAGGCCATATGTCTTTCTTTTAGGTTCTAGGAGGCAAGATGGGAGGTGGAGTAGGTAGCATTCATTGAGTGGAAGGTGTTTACCATGTACAAGCAAACTATCATAGTAATGACAGAAGAGGATTCTGTAATCTCCATTTCGTGAATGCTAAAACTATGGCTCAGAGAAGCTCAGTAAGTGTTTAAAGTTCCTCTAGCAGAATGTGCTTAATGGTCCACCCTTTCACAAGGGCTTGTCAGTGTGATCTTTTAATCAAACTGCAAATATCCACATCTGCCTTGTAGGACAGCTATCTTTGACACCTTCTATAGAGGTCAGCCCAAAGTGTTGAACAGTTATCACCCTGTTAGCTGTCTTCAACCAGAAGCTCTCAGCTAATACTTCAGGTTTCTGCTTTCTGGAGATGAGAATCTGAGGCCCTTATTTTATACCATTAAATAGATCTTGACTGAGAAATTAATCTCCAGTCACCCACTGTAATAGGTGCTTTAATAATACATTCCTTATCCGGTGTTCTCTGTGTTTCTCAGAACTTTACTTCCTCACTCCACTACCAGTGTTCCTGGTACTTCTCAAATATACCACTTGCACTCATAGTGCTACATTACAGTCTCCTTCAGAAGGATCCCTGATTTTAAACATCTCTGACCAATGAAGAGGTTAACTATGCTGTTTTGTTCTCACTATTCAGAATAATTCGATGTAAATTATTAATATTGCCAATGTATATAATTAGAAATGCTTTATGATCTGGTTCTAAAACAAAGGAAATGTTTGAAAACTTGGTAGAACTATTTGTTATTTTATTTCAGTCTCCCATATTTAATATTCAGAAGAAATTGTTTACCCATAAATTGCCAATTATTACCTATCATTTTTGGGATATTATCCAGCCACCATTAGCCATTAGCATGCTTGTACAATTATTTTATTTTTTTTTAAAGGAATTTATGCTTTTATACGCTTGAAAACCCAGGGGAAATATATATATGTCATATATATGCATGATATATATGATATATATGTATATAAAATAATATATCTGTATATTTTTATTCATTCTTTTTAGTTGTACATGACAGTAGAATCCATTTTGATGTAATTATACAAGCATAAAATATATCTTATCTGGGTGTTTAACATGGGTAAACTTTTAAAATTGGGTTGTTTAAAAAATGGCTCTCTAGTTATTTTATTAATAAATGCTATGAAATTTGTCTTCATTAAAAGAAATAAAAACAACTATGGAGCCAGTTCAGATTATAGGCATGATATCAGGCACAATTTATTTTTCTTTAGGTCATGTGAAGCAAAACACAAAACTGGAGGTATATGATAGCTGTCAGTGAGGTGCTTAACAAGGCATCTATCTATTGGAGAACTCTGAGAGAATGAAACAAAAATTAGAATGGATCCTACTTTATCAAAATTCCAGAGTTGGAAAATATACCCATTTTTTTTGTAGTTTATCTTTTGCCCTCTTTCAGGAGTGTTATATAGCACTTTCAGGAGTGTTATATAGCACTTTCAGGAGTGTTATATAGCACTTTATGAGATGATATCCCATTGATTATACAGCCTATACATCCCTGCCTACTGGTCAACCATCAAGTTGGCAGCCTGTAACATCCCTGCCAACTGTTCAACCATCAAAGAGGAAAAAAAGTCACCTTATGAAACAGATTCTGAGACATTTGTATTTCTTGAAATTTCTTTTTTATGTTAACATGGTTTATTTACTTATCTTGAATTGGTTCTATTTTTACTATCTGGAACAATATAAGAAAAAAAAATGTGTCATGCCTAGGATCAATGACTGTTAGTTATGTAAACATGGTTCTCATTTCCCCCCAAAGAAATGGCAGTTTTATCCTCCCAGTTAAATATGTTGTGGGGAAATGGACTGTGAGCACCTTGGCACACTTGAGGATAATCTCTTTTATCATTCCTTCTCATCTAGAACTGCAATTAATAGCTCTTGGGAAGAACAAAAAAGGAAAAAAAATGAGATAAAATATGTGTTAGGAAGAAAATGAATGTTTTATATAATTTTAAGAAAGAGAAACTGAAAGTGATATTGATTAAATAATGCCACACAAGAAAGTATTTATAGAAAATAACATATACCGATGTGTGATCTGCCATTCAATATTATGGAAATCCTCACCCTACTAATTGCATTGTAGTAATTTCAAATGCTTCAGTACTATTTTCCAAGAGAATATGACCATTGGTAGCCTCTTTCTAAGAATCATACATATCAGAATAACTTTCTAAGTCTCTGTATTTAGCAGATATCCTATGCTACTATACTATGGCAAAACTATCAGCCATGGAACATAATACCAGAATCAAATGATAATGTTTCCTTGCATGCAAAGTATTAGGTTTTTATTCTCCGATGTCTGTAAGCCAGGAAGAGTGCCTGGCACTTAATTGGTGTGTTTCAATATTTGTTGAAAAAAAATACATCATGGATGTTCATTAATTTAAGCTTTAATCCAAAATGCCATTGGCTCTACTCTTTGCTACTTCTGAATTTTATGTGAGGTCAGGCCTTCTCTCATCTAACACCTCTAAGGACATAAAAAGAAGAATGAATGAGAAGCAGATGTGGGAGATTCAGTGTTTGCTGATCATTTATTATACTGTTTTTTCCTAGCACTTCTTGGCTTAGAAGTGAGAAAATCTTTCCATTTATAGAATGCTTGTGGATTCTGTCTTCTTCATATCTTCCCAACTGGAGAACCTGAATTGTTGATGGAATGAGGATGTTATTTGGATGTTAATGATAAGATAATCATTAAAATTTTCTAACCTCATTCTTTCCATTGCCTTGATATTTTCTCCTGAGTCCACAATAATCAGTGTCTTCACAATTACAATCAAATTTGTTGTACTTGGCCCTCATCTGGCCCACAGCTGGTTGCCTCTTAGTAATGAAATCTGCACCTACTCTCACCTTCTGAGAGAATTCATTAGCAACTGCACCTCAGACAGATCCTAAGACAGATACCCCATCACTCCATCCCATCATTTCACTCTGTTTTCCCCACTGTTTTCTAATTGTTTGTCCATTTTTCTTTCCTCCTTTCTTTTCATCATCCCAATTAAAAGCCTACCTATTCTTATTAATAGTGCAAATATTCAATTCTATTAATGTCAGTTTTCCAAAATTAATCTGTATAATTAATAGAATCCCAGGCAGACTAAATCTTCAGATCATGTAGAGGAGAAAATGTGAAAGAATAGAAAGAGAGGGAACAATAAAGGGAAACAACAATGATCTGAAAACAAGGTGTATTTCAAAATTAAAATAATAGAATGCCAACAACAAAGGAATAAACAATGGAAACACATTAGGAAATCTCAAATAGCATCCAATACATAAAGTTTTATAATATGCTTTAAAATATAATACAATTTTAAAGCAATCAAAGAGGATGATCCATTTAAATAACAGACATTTCTAATTTATTACATATTTAAAATTTACACTGAGTAAATAATTAACTATTAAAAAATAAATATTAACATATTTCCTAATATATTTGGGTTGAGAGGTCTTTCCTAGTGTAATACACAAAGGCATCAAGGAATATAAAATTTGGCAAATTAATAATAATAGTTTTAAACTTTTGTTTATAAAGAAAAATACCATCAGCCAAATAAAAAGATATGTCCTAGCCCAGTAGGAAAGAGAAAATTAAGATTAGTCATACCTAAAGTATTCCTGTAAATCAGCAGGGTAAATATAAACAATCCAACAGAAAGAAAATGGTCATTAGGTATAAAAATTGACAAAAATTACAATGTACCCAACCTCACATACAGTAAAGTTTACATGAATTATAATAGCAATGAGAACTTATTTATTCATCAGATTTTTAAAATTATAAAACTAATCTTTCTGTTGAGAAAAAATATAAGGAAACAAACTTTTAAATACTGCTCAGATAGTATTTTTAGAAAGTAATCAACATTTCTATCAAAATTGAAATGTGAACACTTTCTGTCATTCTCTCTTCATCTGCTCTATATATTTGCACCAAAAAAGTGTTTAAGACATCAACTCTTAGGAAACTTATGAATTTCTTAAATATTAATCAGTAAGGAATGGTTAAAATAGTTATTGATTTGTATAATTTGATAATCAAATAAGCCACCAGTAAAAAAATGGGAAGAAAATGTTTTTGCCCATTTACCTCTGACAAAGTTTGTGAACAATTGTTACCTATTAAATATATGCAGATTTCTCTCCACATATGTGTGCTAAATATGTATGCAAATGTAAGAATAATAGAAAACTGCAAAATGTGGAAGTTTGGATTAGGTTCTATGTATTTGTCTATGGAGTCTTATTTTCACTTGTGTATGCAAAGATTTTAATTTTGAATTTTATATATCAAATTTTTTTAAAAAATCAAAATTTTATGCTAATAATTTTTAAAATGTGCAAAAAGAAGTAGTCCCTTGGTAATTCTAGTTACTTTATACTTATGAAAACCAGAACTACCAACAATCATAGCACTTAAGGAACACATATAATGTAACAATAGCTATACATAATTTTAATTTTATAGATAAAAATACTCAGATAAGAAAATTGTCCAAATTTATAGAAATGCTATGTGAGATCTGAATTGAACTTTTTTTTTTACTTTAAGATTTTTTTCTATTATATACTGCCAAGTTCTCAAATATAACTGTTAGTAATGGTTTATTTTTCTTTAAAAAATAATACTTAAATATATTATTTTTAGATATTTCAACATAATGTATTATAAATATAGAATTTGAAACCATGATTGGCAAATTAAAATACATCAAGGAAATTAAATAAATTTCTTTGCTTTCCTAAGGATTTCTTTTGTCAACCTGATTATTCAGAGTTGCACACTAAAGAACTTGGGAAAGCTGTAATTTAAAAAATATTATCTGTACTTTTTAATTATACATGATATTAGAATGCATTTTGACATATTATACATACTTGGAGTATAATTTCCAATTCTTATGATTGTACATGATATGGGATTACACTGGTTGTATATTCACATATGAACATAGGAAAGTTATGTCCCATTCATTCTACTGTGTTTGCTATTCCCATCTCTCCTCCCTTCCTTTCATTTCTCTTTGTCTAATAAAATGAACTTCTATTATTCCCCCCCTCCACCCTTATTGTGTGTTAGCATCTTCATATCAGAGAGAATATCTGGCCTTTGGTTTTGGGGATTGGTTTATTTCACTTAGAATGATAGTTTCCACTTCCATCCATTTACCAACAAATGCCATAATTTCATTCTTCTTAATAGCCAAGTAATATTCCATTGTGTGTGTATAACACATTTTCTTTATATATTCATTTGTTGAGGGGCACTTAGGTTGGTTCCATAAGCCTAGCTATTCTCAATTGAATTGCTATAAACATTGATGTGGTCTCATCACTATAGTATGCTGATTTTAAAAAGTCTTGTTGAGGAATTTGGTTCCTAAACCAACATGATGGAGATTTTGGCCTGCTTATTCATCTAGTAGGCAGAGGGTTTGTCCAATGCCTAGGTCCTTGATCCACTTTGAGTTGAGTTCTGTGGAGGGTGAGAGATAGAGGTTTAATTTCATTTTACTGCATATGGATATATAGTTTTCTCAGGACCATTTGTTGAAGAGGCTATCTTTTCTCCAATGTATGTTTATGGTGCCTTTGTCTAATATGAGATAATTGTATTTATGTGTGTTTGTCTCTGTGTATTCTATTCTGTACCATTGATCATCATGTATGTTTTGGTGACAATACCATGCCATATTTGTTACTGTAGCTCTGTAGTATAATTTAAGATCTAGTATTGTGATGCCCCCTGCTTCAGTTTTCTTACTGAGGATTGCTTTTGCTATTATGGGCCTCTTAATTTTCCCAAATGAATTTCATGGCTCTTTTTTTCTATGAAGAATGTCATTAGGATTTTATAGGAATTGCATTAAATCTGTACATTGCTTTGGTAGTATGGCCATTTTGACAATATTAATTCTGCCTATCCAAGAACATGGGAGATCTTTCCATCTTTTAAGATTTTCTTCAATTTCTTTCTTTAGTGTTCTGTAGTTTTGTAGAGGTATTTCACCTCTTTTGTTAGATTTATTCTCAAATATTTTATTTTTTTTAAGGCTAATGTGAATGGAATAGTTTTCCTAACTTCTCTTTCAGTGCCTCTCTCAGTATTCATCACTGATATATAGAAACACAACTGATTTATGTGGGTTAATTTTATATCCTGCTATGTTGCTGAATTCAGTTATTAGTTCTAGGATCTTTCTGGTTGAGTTTTGTGGGTCTTCTAAATATGGAATCATGTCATTTGCAAATAGAGATAGTTTGAGTTCTTCTTTTCCTTCTTTCTTCTGTCCGATTGCTCAGGCTGGAGTTTCAAGGATCATGTTGAATAAAAGTGGTAAAAGTAGGCATCCCTTGTCGTTCTAATTTTTAAAGGGAATGCTTTCAATTTTTCTCCATTTATAATAATTTGGCCTTGGGTTTAATGTATGTAGCTTTTAGAATGTTGAGGTATGTTCCTGGTTTTTCTAGTGTTGTGAGCATGAATAGATGCTGTATTTAGTCAATTACTTTTTCTACATCTACTGAGATAATCTTGCGATTCTTGTCTTTGAGTCTATTGATATGATGAATTACATTTATTGATTTCCATATGTTGAACCAACCTTGCATCTTTGGAATAAACCTATTTTTTTCATGGTGCACAATATTTTTAATATGTTTTGTATGTGACTTGTGAGTATTTTATTAAGAATTTGTGCATCTATGTTCTTTGGGAATCTTAGTCTGAAGCTTTCTTTCTTCCATGTGTCTGTCTAGTTTTGGTATCAAAGAGACAGCAGCTTCATAGAATGAGTTTGGAAGAGTTCCCTCTATTTCTATTTCTTGGAATAATGTTAGGCGTATTGGGTTAGTATTTCTTTAAAAGTCTGGTAGAGGTTGGCTGAGAATCTGTCTGGGATGGGGTTTTTCTTTGTTGGTAGTCTTTTGATGACATCTTTAATTTCATTGCTTTAAGCTGATCTGTTTAAATTTTCTTGTCCTCCTGATTCAATTTGGGTAGGTCATATGTCTCTAGAAATTTGTTGATGTCTTCAAGATTTTTTAATTTATTAGAGTATAAATTTTCAAAA
This sequence comes from Geosciurus inauris, assembly GCA_004024805.1. Taxonomy (NCBI): domain Eukaryota; kingdom Metazoa; phylum Chordata; class Mammalia; order Rodentia; family Sciuridae; genus Geosciurus; species Geosciurus inauris. The sequence goes on along the minus strand of PVHX01013090.1, from coordinate 38,374 downwards.
TAGATTATCATCTCTATTTCAGTAGTGTCCACTATTATATTTTCTTTTTATCAGTAATCTGAGTTTTGTCTTTCTCTTCATTAGTTTGGTTAAGGGTTTATCAATTTTATTTATTTTTTCAAAGAACTGACTTCTTATTTTATCAATTGTTTGAATTGGGTTTTTTTGTTTCAATTTCATTGATTACAGCTCTGATTTTCATTATTCCCTGTCTTCTACTTCTTTTGGTCTTGATTTGTTCTTCTTTTCCTAGGCCTTTATTTATTTACTGATTTTATCTTCTTAGTGAATGAGTTTAATGCAATAAAATTTGTTCTTAGAACTGCCTTCATAGTGTCCTAGAAATTTTGCTGTGTTGTATTGCTCTTCTCATTTATCTCTAAGCATTTTTTAATTTCACCCAATTTCTTCAGCTATCTATTGGTCATTTAATAGCATATTATCTCATCTCCAGGTGTTAGACTAGCTTATATTTTTTTAATTTTATCATTGATTTCTAATCTTATTCCATTTGATCTGATAGAAGAATGCAAGGTATTATATCTAGTTTTTTAATTTGCCAAAAGTTGCATTATGGCCTTTGATATGATCTATATTAGAGAAGGATCTATGTGCTGCTGAGAAGAAAGTATATTCAGTTACTGATGGATGAAATATTCTATATGTGTCTGTTAAGCATAAATTAGTAATTGCATTTATTTCTATAGGATTTTTATTTATTTTTTTGTTTGGAGGATCTACCTAGTAATGAGAGAGTTGTGTTAAATTTACCCAGTAATATTTTTTTTGGTCCATTTGATTTTTGAAATTAAAAAGGGATTGTTTAATGTACATTGATGCTCCATTGTATGAGGCAAAAATATTTATGTGTTTTTTCTTATTGATGTATAATTCCTTTAAGCCTTATGAAATGTCTTTCTTTGTCCCTTCTAAATAACTTTGGCTTAAAGCCCACTTTATCTGATATGAGAATAGAATTCCCTGGCTTCTTTATGAGATCTATGTGAATGATATGCTCTTTCACATTCTTTTACTGTCAGTCTGTGTATATCTTTGTCAATGAGGAGGGTCTCTTGGAGACAGCATATTGTTGAGTCTTGTTTTTTTAATCCAATCTGCCAGTCTGTGTCTTTGGATTGTCAAGTTTAGGCCATTTACAGCCAATGTTGTTATTGAGAAATAATTTTTATTCCCTGTTATTTTGATTTATTTCTGGTTTTTAATTTCAATTAGTTTCTTCTTTGATTATTATTCTAGTGTAGTTTCTCCCTTTGCTTGTTTTCACTTTTATTTTTTATTTTGTCTTCATGTAATATTTTATCAAGAACCATTTGAGCCTGCTATCCCTCTCCTCAGTCTATACCCAGAAGACTTAAAAACAGCATACTACAGTGATGCAGCCACTTCAATGTTTATTGCAGCTCAATTCACAATAGCTAAACTGTGGAACCAGCCAAGATGCCCTTCGATAGATGACTGGATAAAGAAACTGTGGTATATATACACAATGGAAGATTACTCAGCAATAAGAGAGAATAAAATTATGGCATTTGCAGGTAAATGGAGGGAGTTGGAGAATATCATGCTAAGTGAAGTAAGCCAATCTCAGAAAACCAAATGCCGAATGTACTCATTGATAAGTGGATGCTGATCCATAATGTGGGGAAGGACATGGGAACAATGGTGGATCTCTGTTCACAGGGGTGTAAGTGGGGAGGGGGCATAGGGACAGTAAAGGTGGTGTAATATGATGGTTATCATAGCCCTAACTTTATGTATGACTGCATATATGTTGTGATTCTATACAACTTACAAGTAGAGAATTGATATGTTATCCTCTATCTATGTACAATGAATCAAATTGCACTCTGTTAACATGTAAGCCTAAATAGAACAAATAAATAAAATATGAAAAAAAAGAATATTTTTTAATGCAGGCTTTCTAGATGTATTCTTTTAACTTTTGTTTATCATGGAAGGTTTTTTATTTTATCATCAATTCTGAAGCTTCATTTTGCTGGGTATAGTATTCTTGCCTGGCATCCATTTTCTTTCAGAGCTTTATATATATTTTTCTAAGACCTCCTAGCTTTGAGGGTCTGGGTTGAGAAATCAGCTGATGTCTGGATTAGTTTCCCTCTAATCATAACCTCTCATTTTTCTCTAGTAGCCTTTAAAATTCTACCCATATTCTGTATGTAAGGCATTTTCATAATAATGTGCCTTAATGTGGGTGTGTTATAATTTTGTATATTTGGGGGTCCTGTAAGCTTCCGTTTTTATTTTTCATTTTATTCTTAAGGTTTGCAAATTTTTCTGATATTGTTTCATTGAAAATTTTGTGCATTCATTTCATTTGTATCTCTTGGCCTTTATCTATCCTGATAAATCATAAATTTGCTCTTTTCATGTTATTCCATATTTCCTGGAAGTTCTGTTCATGATCTCTTAATATCTTTCCTCCATGGTTAACTTTTTTTTCATGTCTATATATTTTTACTTTATTGCCTGAAACTCTCTTCCAAGTGGTCTAGTTTGCTTGTGATGCTTTCCTTTGAATTTAATTTGGTTTATTGATTCATTCATTTCTAGAACTTCTGCTTAATATTTTTCAGAATGTCTATCTTTTTATGGAAGTTATCCTTTACTTTCTGTACTTCCTTTCTGAGTTAACTCCTTACATTGTCCTTTACCTCATAGATCAGTTTAACTATGTTCAGTCTAAACTCCTTTTCTCACATTTCTGCCATTGTGGTGTAGATGGGTTCTATTATTGAAGTATCTTGGTTTGTTTGGGATGATTTTTTCCCAAACAAAGGTAATTGCTTTTTTATGTTGTTTATGTGTCTACCCAGCTAACAGTATATATCTGAAGCAGTAGAGTTTCTACTCTGTGGACTTATTGTGTCCCTGAATGTTTGCAGTGCCTGTTTGGGTGAGACAAATAATAACAACAATTAATGCAAATGATATACAGCATTAAACCAAGTAGTTCCTGCTATGATGGCTACAATGTTAATTGTCATAATAATAAGAAACAACATGATCAATTATTGCCTACAATAATAACAGTAAGTTTGCTAAAGGATTTATAATTTTGAATGTTGGACAAAGAGAGAACAGAAGTGATGTAGGATGTATGATTATGAGGGAGGAAGAGAGTAGAAAGAAGTAAAAACATTGAAGGAAGAGTGAAAAGAGAACAATAGAGATTGGCCATTAGCACAAAAAAAGAGAAAGAGTATCAAGGGAAACAGATAAGTGAGAGAAAAAATTATGTAAAGAAAAATTTTAAATATTAAAATACAAGAATATAAAACAAAACTGAAATATACTAATCAAACATCATAGTGGCTTCAAAGATGCTAGAAATGAGAAAAAATATGAATATGAATAAATGTCAACGAACCACTAAGTTCACAATTAAGTAGCCAAAAAATTAAAAAGATCTTGATAAAAAATTAAAGAATTATTTCTGTTGGAGTTCAAAAGATTATCAGTTTCCCTTCTCTGCAGTGTTAGGTGGGGTCACCTGGAGTGTGATGCTTGCTTCACCCTCTCAGTTGGGTTGTTGAAGTGAGAGATGTAATCCCATAGGCAGAACTCCTAGGGGTGAGGTTTAGGCTTAGGTAGGCTATTGGTACTTCCTTGAATGCCAATTGATCTGGAGATTTTTTATCAGTGCACTTCCAGAGCACAATAATTGCTGGTCCATGCTAGAAGCATGCACTGCAGAGATTTTCCCTTGGTTCTACTCATGTGGTGGAGGAGCCAATATTTAGTATACTGCATTATGTGTGAATCTCTTATTTCCTGGTGTTGGGTTCATTCTCCAAACTCAATCTCTACTGCTCCTGTCCTTTCAAATTCCCACCCAGTGCATCCCTCCCAGCTAGTCCTGCAAGCAGCCCAACTGGAGAGGGAGGTGGGGAACCAGGTGGATATTCATGACCAGTAGTCCCCTGTGTAAACCTTTCCTCCCATTTGATTTTCTCCTTGTCACTTAGGCACACTCTATGTCCTGTAGTGTGGGTTTTGCCAGGCCGATATTTTGGGCCAAACATGGGTTTACCAGGAATTGGCTCCCCCCAGTGGTTGGCTCCTGTGCCAAGGCTACAAAACTGTTCCTCTTCCTGTCCTCATGCAGCAGGGAGAGATACAGCTTCTTTCCCACATGCTGATATTGTCCAGCACATCTTTCAGTAAAATTGGGCAGTGTCTTTGATCTCTAAACTCTCCATTCTCAGACTTGCCCAAGGCCTCCTAAAAATGTGGATTCCTTTATCCCTCCACTTTGCTTGTGGAGGGACCAATCTGATTGGTGCTTCTGGCCATGGCAGCAATGGTGGTGCTGGGGATTTCTTCCTTATTATATCCAGCCTTTTTATTTTTGACCTGCTTTGAATGCCTAGTATTAAATTCCAGTAAAGCTCCCCTATTTTTTTGTTCATCCACCTTACTGAGAAACTGCCTATCTGCTTTTTTTGGTTTCACACTATGGAAGAACCAGGAAAGTGAACTTCTCTATTTTGCTTTCTTGAAAACCACACCAGGAAAGCTGTCTCAGCAGAACATAAAATATGCAATATGCATCCAAAAAAAAAAGCAATAAAACCAAGAAAACCCACTATTATGGGTTATTTGAAGTCACCACTGATACTCTGTGGACTTACTGTGTTTTAGATACCAGGGTATTTGTTTAGATACCAGGTAATATTTGTTTTAGATACCAGAGTATCCTATAACATATGGAAAAAAAGTATACCTTTAGGAACTAGACACCAAGATAGATTTCAAACTATAAGAGATTCATTGGAGGAAAGTACCTGTGCAAGGTAAAAGGTGGAGAGTAAGAATAGGCAAGGGATGCTGCTAGAACTGGATACTGATCTGACATCCATAGAAGGAGGGGAAAGAAAACAGGAGATTGAGTTAGAAAAAGCCTCAGATTGTGGTGCTGCCCAGAGAGTCTTAGCCCATCAGAAAGCTTTGGCACAAGATTGCCTCTGGATGAGTTGACATTAAGCAGAAATGGCAAAGTCCTTGTACATCATCAGGCTCAGCTATGTTCTGGAAGTTGCCAAAGAAGTTTATGGCCTTAGCTTAAATATCAGTTCAGGATTCTGAACTTGCTGAATTGGAAGCTCTCATCTGGCTGCTCCTATGATTGGCTGTCTACTTTTCAATGAATGTCTGAGTCACACGTGTCCCTGGCTGCCACGTCACATGACACATGTCTTTACAAGAGCCTTAAATGTAACTTATTTAGTATTGCCCTGTGACTGTTTAATCCAGTGTCATTGTATATAGTTTGGTGAGATCAGGATATAGTTCTACCTTATTTGCATTTTCTATTCAACATTATGAAGAATAGATGAACTAGTAACATATTACAGATTAACCAAAGTAATTCATTCCATCAAACACCCTTTCCCCTTTAGACCACAGAGGAGCAGGAAATAGTGTCCTGGAGGACTTTAATCACATTTCCTGAATCAATTGTCAACAGCATGGCAAAAGTATCTAAATCAATGAGCCATGAGGTGTTTGAGAAGGTCAAGAGAAATTCACTATGCAAATACAATTATTTTCCTAAATTAAAAAATTTCATATATGAGAAAAATGTGTTAGATTGCTAGAGTGCTATTTCATAGCCACTGGGCACATATCTCTACATCTGTGAAAGCTGTCCAATCTGATAAAATCATATGACTGATTTTAGACATGACTAATATTTTAATACCACTGAAAATATTTTTTACAGAGAAAATCATTTCAATAGCTATAAAAACAAACTAAAAAGCATAATTCATTTATTTTTAGCCAAAAATCATCCCCTCAAATAAGTCATATAAATGTAAAAATTGAATCATGAATTTTTTACTTTAGAATTATCCATTAAATATGTTTATGGGTAATATTTCTTAAAGTGTTTCAAAATATATTGATCCATATCTCTAGTTCTGTGTTTAAGACAGTACCTCATAGAGAGGATGATCAATAAAGATTAATTAAATGAGTGAAGTTATTTCAAATATAGAGCATACTCAATGAAACTTTTACATTCCACTGATATCCAAGGTATACTGAAATTCAATATGGTTCAACTATTTCTTTGCTCAAATCTAAGAACTATGCTATTAATTTCATAGCAAACAGAATGGATGTATATAAATGAATATAAATATATATATAGTTATATATAAATATATAACTATATATATATTTATATATATATAGTTCATGTCTTACTTACATTGGACATTGAGAATAGTTTGTCATTCACTTGATACCTCTTGGTGGGTAGCAGAATCAGCAATTTACAATGGTCTCCACAGTACAGTACTCCAGGCGGAAGCCTGCAAGTGACACATTTCTTTCACCTTTCTCATAACTGTCTGTTGCTATTAGTGTCACTAATTAATACTGTGCCATGGAATCATTAGCATCTTTCTGAAAATTAGTTCTCTTCTAAAGTTTAGTGTAAAGATAATTTAATGGAATGAAATGATACTGTGGTAAGTTGACCCTGTATGTCAGCATTTCATTTGTTTTACATCTGCTTACCAATCGGTAATTACATTTTTATCTTGTTCTTTTCAAACCCTTTGTAGATAATCTAATAATCATGAACTACTTGGTGATGTTTAATTGGAATTCATCAGCTATATTGAATATCCATGCTGATATATTGTGACATTATAAAATACAATTACTTTGACTGTAAATGTAGTGTTTATTATATGTTAGGAATTATACTAGGAATATTATTTTCTCAGTTCATCCTCACAATATAAATGAGGACTAATTTTTATTTTGTTTATGAAGAAAATGCAAGTAGAATATTAAGCAGTAATTTCTGAGTACGATTTGGAGGAGAATTAAAATCTTGTCTAACCCTAAAGTCTACATTCTTAATTATTAAGCTGTAATCCCTGAGGCTGCAAAGAGTTTGGAAACATATGTGTATTGATAGTGACTCCAGCCTTCTTAACCACAGAGCATTCGAACAAGAGAAGCTCTTAGGTACTTTCTTCTGATTCTTCCCACATTTTCCTGTTCTATACTTCCTGTGTACAGTTCTGGATGTAAACCTTAGTTTATTGCTGAGAATCAAGCACTCATTCTGTTCTAGGCCCCTTGTGTTTGTGCTTGGCCATCTCAAAGTTTGGCAGATGGCCATTGACTTGGACTTGTTTCCTGGTTTGCCTCTGGTTCTGGTCCCTGGAAGCCTGTTCAAGTGCTGGTGAATTAAGGAACCTGCTAATCAGGTTTGCCAGCCTCCCCTCCAACTGGAGTATTTGAAGAAAAATTTGGTCTGTTTATTATTTCTACTGTATTATAAAGAAAAAAGTCTTTGTAAGAAAGAGACTAAAGGGTGTTTTTTTTTTTAATATTGGCTGTATCTGAATTGGCTCGATTTGTCTTTGGACATAGTATCTCTAGTTTTTCCATTAAAATATTTTCTCAAGATAAAGCAAGTTTCCCATGAATGCTGGAGTTCTATACTCTAAATTCACCATGATTTTGTGTTCCATTCTTTTGTTGTTGGGTATTGTGTCTCTAGATTCATTGTCTGATTAGCCTCTGACTGGCTAGTCTGGTTATCTTCAGGAGAGGAAATATTTTGTATTCACATATGGGAGAGGATTATTTAAATTATTGAACTGTACCAAGAGAAGATTAATGTCCCTTCATTTGGTATTAGCTAGAATCAAACTCTACAAAGATGTTCTGGAGAAAGAGTTCTTTTGGCTCATTTCCTAAAATCATTCTTTAATAAGGGTCTCTTTCATGTCAATGGTGATCCACTTCATGCTTTGAAAATAAATCTTGCTGCTTGACCCCTGACAGCTTTCTTGAGAACTGACATGTTAACTGTTCTTTCTCCTTTCTCTTCCCCTCCTCAACCACGGGTTAACAATCCATGGTTGTTAACAATTAACATTCTTCCTGTCCTAAGCCAAGTTAACTGGACTTCCACTTAAATGTCCATAAGAGTAAAGAAACACTCTTCCAAGGATGTAAGTTAAACATTAATTAGATGTACTGATAATGATACTTAAAAAACAGCCCTGTGTCCTCCTTGGTAAAGACTCTCTGACCTGAGTCCATTGCTTTTCTCCTTTAGTAACAAAGCAATAAAACTTTTTTATTTTCTTCAAAACCTTGTGCTCATTATTGGATCAGCATAGTGGATAAGGACCAAGCTTTTGGAATCACTTCTGGGAATGTTTGACTGGTAAGCACTGGGTTAGGAGATAATGTCTGGTTCTGGAATTCTTGAATTTCTATGCCCTTTGAAGGCCACAGTCATGCCTTTACCCTTCTTAATAGCAGTCACTCTCTTACCTCTGCTGCCTGATATCACATGAGGACTTTCCAGCCCTTGTGAAAACAATGAATGCAAGGCAACACTCCTGTTTCAGAAAGTGTTGTGTGCAGACCGTGTGCCCCAAAGAACCACTGGCTTTAAGACTTGTGGGCTCCTTGCAGACCCCAGGAGAAAGGATATAGCTCAGAGTTTACTACAGTTAGTTAACTGCGGCATTCCACACGTACTTTCACCATTACCATGGAAGCTCATGTGGATCCATTATACCCATTTTTGCCACATTCCTCCAAAAGAATGAAAAATTCATGTATGTTATGCTTACTGTGGATACCATATGTAGTCAGTGTGTAATGCAGTCAAGTGTTGTGGGTGTTCATATTTTACTTTCCTATTTTTCTTTCTCTGCCCTTGATTTTTCATTCTTTCCCCCAGCATTCCTACTTCAGGAGTTTAGAGCTTCCATAAAGCCCTTTTCCTGCTTAAAGTTCTATCACAACCTAATGTAGTCTGCACCAAAGTTCATTCTATTCCTCCTTCCATCAGTTTCCCTCTCAGCTAGTTGTTAGAAGGAGAGCCAAGATTAAATTCATTTCAATTTTATGTAAAGACCTAAGAGTTTCTTATAACAAATTTACTTTTGAGTGTTTGTATTTGAAAAGGAATTACCATACCACAAAAGAAAAAAAGTAGAGGACTAGTAAAGGGGAATTTTCTGGCTTTGTGATACTGCAGATGTTTGAGGTAAGGCACATACTTTAGAGAAGAACAGCTTCTCCAAATATTCATTTTCACACCACAGAAGTGCCTAGCTCCTTTGCTTACATGTGTGTCCATAGACTGTACAGTCATGATATTAAAACAAACAAGACAAAATCAAACCTTTTGGTTTTACCAGTTCATTTTCTACTAAAGGTCAGTTGCCAATGCCCTGGTGTATCTTTATATTTTTTCCACTTTTACTTTTGTCTCTACAGTGAAAGCTTTGTTTTTAACCCCAGGAATTTTAAGTAATATTCTACAGTTTTTGGAATGGCTTTGTTTTCAAAGTTAGTATTCTGAGAAACTTCAAAACCATATAAATCAAACTTTAAAATGTCCATTCAGCATTTCTTTATGAACTGCCATTAAAAAGCTCTTAATGCTTAGCTATTAGAGTAAACCTCCACCTAACCCAAGGGAACACAGTCTTTAAAAACTTTCAGCACATTGTCTGCCTTTTATTATTGACAAAGCAAATGATAATACTCCAACCAGAACAGTTCAGGGATATGTTGTAATGTTCTGAGACCTCTTTTCCCGAATCACCTTCCTTCTTTTCTATTCACAGTGACAGAAAATCTTGCTATTCCTCCTAGTGGAATTATTCGAATTGGATGCAAATTTGAGTGGAGATGGATCAATGTGTCTATGACAAAAGGGTGCCAGGAAATTTCATAGAAAAAGCACTTAGGAGAATTCTGACTGATCCCATTCTTTACCTTCAAAACTACTCCTGGTCTGTGAAATGGATGCATAGAATTGTCTCCAGAATGAATATCTTCTGGTGCATTTAATAATATCTGCCACTTTTCAAAAAGACTTCTTTTTGCTCCCATATTCCAGGCAATCTATGAAACCACTCTTTTGATTTAGTTTTACTCCAGTCCCCTTTTTTTTTCTTTTTTCCTTTAAACAGCAGAATGAATTTCAATTCACAGTATACATATGGAGCACAATATTTCATTTCTCTGGTTGTACACAAGGTATAGTCACACCATTTGTGTCTTCATACATACACATAGGGTAATGATGTCCATCTCATTCCACCATCTTTCCTACCCCCATGCCCTCTCTTCCCCTCCCTACTCTCTACCCTATCCAAAGTTCCTCCATTTTTCCCATGCCCCCCCCAACCCCATTATGAATCAGCATCCACTAATCAGAGAAAACATTCAGCCTTTGGTTTTTGGGGATTGGCTTACTTCACTCAGCATGTATTCTCTAACTCCATCCATCTACCTGCGGATGCCATGATTTGATTATCTTTTAATACTGAGTAATATTCCATTGTGCATATTTGCCACAGTTTCTTTATCCATTCATCTGTTTAAGGTCATCTAGGTTGGTTCCACAGTTTAGCAATTGTGAATTGTGCTGCTATAAACATTGAAGTGGCTCCTTTACTGTAGTATGCTGTTTTTAAGTCTTTAGGGTACAGACCATTCACTTTCGGGTATAGACCATCCTTTCATTATTCTTGTATTTTCCTTTCTTATTGTTTTTATACTAAGCTGTGTATTGGCCAAGAGGTACAACCTGGCTTAAGGGATACATTTAATTCATATGGCCTTAGTTGTCTTTTAAAAATTACCTGAGGTCCCTTTGAAATGGCTACTGTTATTGTCCTATTTTCATAAAAATATTGAGACTTGGAATATTAAATAAATTTTTCAAGGTCTCAGCTCAACTAGAAGGTTTCTGAATCTGATGTCTGTGATCTGAGCAAGTAGAGTATTTGTGGTTTGTGTGATGGATGCTGGGAAGGGAGAGGGGATGACTTAATACTCTTTATCTAGATAGAGATAACAGTGCATTTTGATGTTGGGGGCTCTGCTTCAACAATAGAGTTTATAAAGTTGCTTTACCTTTTTGAAAGACCAACCATTCAATTTATCTCCCTTGAAGGATGAATTTCCAGTCTTTAAGTCAGTGAGAACAAAAAGGACAGAAAGGTGGCAAGGGAACTGAGTGCTTCAAATGAGATTGGAATAGTGGACCCAAAAGGGCAGAAACAAGGCCTCCTTATCCTCTGCTGTGTCATCAACATCTGGCATGTGCTAGGTACTCAGTGGATATGAATTAAGCAAAAGGAGTAAGTTATAGGAGATGATATTAGAAAGATGTGTCCATGAATGTTCAAGATTTCAGACTTCAGGCAATATAATGGCTACCTTTTCACACATGATGACTTGTGGGTGCTTGAGCAAACACAACACTTTTCTGAGCTCTTTGGATGATGATAAAACAACAGCTTATTGAACACAAACATTAATATGAAAGTTGTAATTGCTTGAGTGGCTATTGGAAGAAGCAGAAATATGGAATTAATTGGTTATGGGAACAATGATAAGTTGCTATATGAATTTCTTACTAAATTATACCCTAAGGCAGATAGTATAACAGCCTTTGGAAATATTAAAAAACTAATTAAGAAGGATTATATCTTTAATATTAAGGTTTTACCAAACATAAAGCAGTCTAGAACAATATAAAGGATTGATTTAAGTGAATATTTGCCCCTTTGCCTCCTAAAACCCTGGATAACATTCTTGCTTCATCATTCTCCTAAGCAATTTGCTCTTTGAGAATTTTAGTTAGAAAATATTTATTCCTAGAATACATGGAATACTTTCTCAACGTGTCTTGGGTTATTAGACCATTAATGATGCCAAACTGATTTAGACTCTAGATTAAGTAAGCATTGGTCTAAATTTAAGTTAACAACTTCTAGTTTTGGAGGAAAAACAGGGTTTTAAATATACTTTAATTTTTAAAAGATAAGTACATAGGAAAAAAATTGTATGTTACTAGTCTTCAAAAACAAATTTGAATTCTTTCTCATAAGGTAAAAGAAAGTCCACATTCATTCAATATTTTATACCACAAAGCAGTGATATAAAGAATATATATAGCACAAATATGAATTTCATATTTATTTGTGAGAGTTGGTAAATTTCACTCTATAACGATTTAATATGGATAAAAAGGAAATAATATACTTAGCTTATTTATTTATTTGCAGCACTAGGGATTGAACACAGGGCCATGTGCATGCCAGATGAGAGCTCTACAACTGAACCACATCCTTGGCCCTGCTTATTTTTTTTTCTATATGAAAAGTTCTGTTATCAGGATTTGGGATTCTTTATGAACAGATAGCATATGTACATATGATGGTGTTAATCCAGTGCTAAGAATAATAATTAATAAGGCATCCCTTTTCATGAGTTTACATGTTCATTTTATATCATTTTAGCAGCAATACTGTGACAGAAATAGTTTTATGGTCATAGGGATGAAAGTATTGGGCTTCATAGGAGTGAGTTCTCTACAGCTCTCTGTTCCTTTTCCTAATGGTGACAAAATGCCAGTGCAGCTATAGCCATTATACTTGTGTTTTTAACAGAATAAAGAAGAAATAAAAAGAGAAGAAAGAGTAGTGCCATTTTCAGGAAGAAAAAGGCTTTCTCTGAACTCTCCAGCATGCTTCTATATAGACCTCGTTGACCATGATTGGGTCCAGTTGAAATCCAAAGGCTCACATGAGCCTGGGAAAGTCAGATTTTGTACTTTCAGTGTCTACTGTAGAGTTAAGATAATTGAAAGGGGATTAGGAATGTATATAAGAGAAAAATATGTAGGGACTGTAACAATTGTAAAACTCAGTTTTAAATACTAGCATAAGAAACATTTTTCCTTTAAAATATACTGTCTTCCAAAAGCATACAGGTTTCCTCTGAATATAATTAAAACAATAAAGCAAAATGAAATCACTACTATTCCCAAAATATCTTATTTTTTCCTTTTATGAGTAATTAACTTCCATATATAATTTAAAGATTATATTAGAGTGGGCTGGTGATCTTAAGATGCCAGGAAAAGTTAGAGATTAATATTAGAAAAAGTATGTGGATGGGCTGGGATTGTGGCTCAGTGGTAGAGTGCCTGCCTTGCATGTGTGAGGCATTGGGTTCGATCTTCAGGACCACATAAAAATGAATAAAATAAAGATACCGTGTCTATCTACAACTAAAAAATACATTAAAAAAAAAAAAAAGAAAAAGTATGTGGATGTTTTGTGTAGCTGGATCTGCTAATAGATCACAATCCTGTTCCTTTTCTTACTGGTTCCACAACCAGATCCTTTTGATCAGCTTTCCATGCCATTAGGTGTGGCCGTATGAATTTATTTCAACTGTTTGAAGTTGTCCAGAGGGATTTGTGCCATTTCTCACATACTAATGTTCCATGCATCATGTTGATCACCTGCCAACTGTTGCAGCAGACTTGGTGGGGCTTGTACGTGGAGCAGCCACGTGATTGAAGGAGTCATCTCCTAAAAGATAATGCTTTTTTAGGCAAGCAAGGAAAAAACATGTATTGTGTTATGACTGACATTTCATATTTTTTTAGTTAGAGAATTTATAGCATTGCAGAAACTGATAACTTTGTGTAAGTATAGAAGGACAGGAAACTCATTTGTAGTCAGATTTGTCCTTGATTCAACTTTCTACAAGTCATGAGCAGAAAGCTGTCCTCTAAGTCAAGACTGGGGACATTCATTTAAGTGGGAAGAGATATTGGAATGTCTCTGTTTAATTCAGTCCATGAATAACCCTTAAGTCTGTCTCACTGGAGCTTTCTTTAAAAATTAACTCGTCTTCACAATCACTTAAGAAAATTAATATAAAAGTGCAGCTCAATTGGATTTTCTAAGCAAGAAACTAGACACTCAAAATCTGTGAGCAGATTGAAAACAAAACACTTTCATCTATAATTTTTGTTGCAAACATCTAGTGAGCTGATGTGAAAAAATAGATGTTTGCTATTGCTATATATTGTATATGTATGTATATATATACACACACATACATATTTATATCATATATCCTTCAGTTTCAAAGATGCTATGGCTCTACATTGCCTGTAAAAATTGCATGATATCTAGGCAAATTTGAGCCACTACATACTAAATTAAATGCCATCATGATAAAATGTGTTTTTATCAATTTCTTTCTGAATAAGGCTTCCTTGGATTAATTTCACAGGGACTGTTAAGCTCAGTTTATATTATATTTCCTTGCTTTTGGTCCCACCACTCTTCACTAGACTATTCCTAGAGATCATCAGCCTCATTTTATTTGTCTTTCTATTCTGAAGACCTACATTAGTGCCAATCCCCATAGCAGACATTCAGCAAATGCTATCTGGATAAATGAATAAATAACTTAGAAATGGGTACAAACTGTTATAACTCTTTTGGGAAACCTAGTGTACAAGAACTGGCTGTCAAAGGCAGAAGGTACTGAGAAACTGAAAAAAGAGGTGGACAAATGCAGGGTTACACAGAGTTCAATTTATTAGGGGTTTAAAGGTGAAAGTGTGTCTTGGGCAGTAATAAGGCAGGAGCATCCCACACCAGGAGGTAGGAGGAAGAGTTTCTATACTAAGAAGGGTAAATGTAGCCTGAGGCCAACTGGAACATACCAAGCCTTTCTCAAAAACTTTACCATATCAAACATCAGTTAAGATACAGCCCAGTCATCAGTACCTAGCTCAAATACTCAGCCACCTAGCCACATTGTTCATTCTGTTGAGTTAGGAATGTGTATTAGAATCATCTAATGGGCAAGATGGTGGTTATATCTGACATGGCTATAATCATGTCAAATTAGATCCCCATAGCTGTTTGTGATTTGAAGTTTTATTTAAAAAGTTTTCCTAAACCATTTCTATTCAAAGTTCAAATGCCAAAATTTATCAATAAAATATTTTGTGATAATGTTATGGTTAATTTTGTTGATAACTGAATTGATCATAAATACAATGTGATCTGAAAAGAAACAAATAGATGAAATAAATTAGGATGCCTGGGGAGCAGGAAGTGACGGTAACAAAGGAGTGAGCCTGTCAAATCTTATGCCTGTAATGATCAGTGTGCTGAAGTGCCACATGAGGTTGGTTACTTCTATTTGTTCTGACCTAGATCTTTGATATATCTTGCACAAGGAAGATAAGAAAGTATATGTGGGAAAGGGAATCTGAAAGTCCCCCAGGCCACCTGTCACTGTATTCAATAGCCTGCCAATCTGCCACTGCCTAACTTTTCAGATGCTATTTTCCAAGCTTGAATAACATCACCCATTGCTCAACACCAAACAGAGTGGTATGTCTCAAGAGCTCCAAATTGTTCATTTTTCAGCATTTACATCACATTCTCTACCTTTTCCAGGCTGTTGATCTCATGATCTCCTTATTGTATGGGATGTAGTGCTGACTATGCTCTGAATCCTTTCCAGAGTTGTCTTCCTTCCAAAGTGTGGAAGGTTGCTGTTTGTTGAGTCATGTTATGGTCTTCTTGTATGCTTTATTGCATTCATTCCTTCTGTTCATTGTTATGTATTTATATGTCTGTCTTTAACAGTGAGGTCCTTGACTGTTGGGATCATCTTGGACTCATTACATCTCTGTGTGTAGGAAGGTAACTCAATGGAAACAGAGGAGCAGGTGTGATTGAAGAACAGTTCAAGGTCAAGATGGAGTGGAACAAGTACCTGTGATGGATTTATGATAGGTTTCTAAGTAGAGACAACAATAATCAAAAATTCATCAAGAAGAATATATTGTGTCTGGGCAACTGGGTTGAATTCAGAAAAAGGTTTTAACAGTTCATGGAGATTCTCAAACACTTTTATGTTCTCTCATAATACATTCAACAAATCACTTGACATCTTACCCGGAAGTCTTTGCTCACCTTTTGAATTAGAGTGTCTTAGAAATAATTGTATGTATGATAAGGGTGCTGTAATTGACGTGATTACTTTTATTCTTTCAAGAATCCTTTGTATTTTTCCTTGAAATTTCTGAGAGTGTACAGCTGTAAGGTAGGGACAGCATAGATCAAAGGAGTTGCTGGCCTTATACAGTGATTTCTGCTCTTTTTCCTTGCTCATTTTTTTGCTATCAACTATTACATCAGCAGACCAGAAGCTTCATTCTTCCTCTCCCAGGAAGCTTTGCAAGTACAAGGCAGAGCAGCCTCATGCCCCACCTCTGAGGACCCAATAACCTCCTCACTTTGATATTGGCCACAATTTGAGTCACATGTACCTTGAAGGAAACCACAATTCTCAGATGTCAGAGGTTGTCTGTATCTTCTGAGAAGAACCTTTGAAATATGACTCCTCTGAAATTTGACATGAAAATGTGACCTACAGAGCACTGGGGTTTATTGTTTTACCAGGTTTGGTCCTATGAGCAGGGTGGAACTGAAGGTATGAGCGGCATGTGTGTTAACAAGCACTCTTTTATCTTACTCTTTCTGTGGACATTTTATTTTCAAGGGATTTACCACATATATTTAAGTTTCCTTAAAGTGCCCCCAACACTGTTCTTTATAATAGAATTCAGATAGATCTGAATCATGAAGCCAAGGCAAATGGAAAGTAGAAAACAGATTTGTAGGTCAAAGTTGATTTTCCAGTGTTTTATTGGGCATGTCTTGCTGGCCTTTGCTCTGGTTTCCCTCCTTAAAAATGTTCATATGCAGGATTAGTCTGAAAATGGGAGGAGAAACTTCTGCAGGATTTACCAGAGGGGAATCAGTTGAAGTGGCTAAGCTGACTCATCTGGCCCAGCTGTGTTTGGTATTTGAGATCCAGAGCATCACACCAGAATAGAAACAAGACCCACTCTATCTTCGTTCCCTCTTTGATGTATGTGTATGTGTGTTTATTTATCTACCAGTACTGGCCCGTGTAGTCAGAAGATAGAACATTTCCTTGACTGAGCCTTGAAAAGTGATTCACCCAGGGTATGTTGAAGTCTTGGATAAAGAAAGAATAAATTTCTCACTCATGTTTCCTACCCTTTATAAAAATGGATCCTGTTCTATTTTCAATTCTCCTTAGCCTATGAAAAAGCTTATGAATTTCTGTGATTTATTCATTTTTTTAGGATAAAGGAAATTCTAGAAACTTCAATGAAGCACAGTTCTTCATTGCTTTTCTGTGCAGAAAACTCTAATACCCAAGTTTCTAAACTAGCTACTCATTCTGTCCATTGGAGGGCTTAATTCTTTCTCTGACTTTGTTTGAATTCTCACCATACTGTTGATATGTCATCAGATTTATAAAATATACAATTGGGATTCATTTGGTGAAAGATTATGTTTTCACCATGTGCCCCTATGTTTATGTGTGCATATTGTATGTAGGTAGATATCCATTTTACATTTTGTTTTTGAAACTTTCAAAAGTTTTAAAAGGTAATTGTGTTGGTTCTACACTAAGAAATATTTTTACCTATGCTGTGTTAATAAGCAAAATCTCTCCTTCTAATAAGAAACTCTTCCATCACTGACAGGGTGAAGGGTGGGTAATTTTTTCTATAGCAAAATAATCATCCTCTCCCTCAATCCCGGATTGGAAATCTGTGGCATGTGACTATCCTTTTGAGCCTTTTTTGTGGCACACATTTCATTACCATGTACTTATTTACTGGTTGGTGTCTTCTGACACTCTTACCCACTGGGGGGCTGCTATGGTTTGGAAGTATCCTCTAATTTATGCCCTGGAAGCTTGACCCCCAGTGCTGCAGGAGTTGAAGCCTAATGGAAGGCATTTGAACAATGGAGGTAGAACCCTCACGAAGCGATTGATGTCATTATGTAGGAAAGATTTAGTCAATGGGATTGTTATACAGCAAGTGTGCTCCTGATGCTTTGGCTCTTTTGCATATACTGCCTTGCCACTTCACCATCCCATCATGTTGTGACACCACACCAGGCCCTTACCATGTGTGTGCCATGTCTGACTTCCCAGCCTCTTTTCTTCACTATAGCAACAGAACCTAGACTAAAATAGAAGCCTCTCTTTGCTTTCATATTGCCCCTGGTATGATGGCTGGCACATGGAAAGTGCCGTAAATGAGGCTCATAATCAGAATTAAAACTGTTGTATACATTCTCATTGTTGATTAAAACACAAAGGATCCAAAAGAAACAATAAGAATTTTTCAAGTTTCTCTTAGGTGCTAATCATGAGAATGGCATTCAGGATGGATTCCTTGGTCCCTGTGAAGCAAGATTGACGTGCAGTCAACCACTGCTTTCAAAATGTCAGTTCTTGCTCTGGAGCAAGGCTCTTGCTCACATCATTTAAAGACAACCCTCTGAAGCACCGTGAGCTGAGTAGCCTATTTCCAGAGCAAGATCAACAAATATGTGCAGAAGGTGAGAAAGAAGCAATGAAAAGCAACAGCAGAACATTTTAGTTGCTTTCCCCCTTTGGTGAAATTGAAGGTTGTTTGTTTTGACCAAAATGTGGCGTGCTCTTGGACAGCCATGATGCTAAGCTCCACTGTTCCAGATACTGGATCTCATTATAATTTTGTCCCCAGCTGGGAAATACCACTGAGAGTGCCTCCTTGAGGTATTCCTCCCTGCAGTATGTGCACAGAAGTTCTTCAGCAGAATAAATTTCAGTCAGAGCTAAATTTTTATGCACTCTGACCTCTCCTTAACCTAGAAAGAGGAATCTTTTCTTAGCTGGTAGGTGAAAAGGAGTTTAAAGTCAGTTTTTTACTTCCCAGTGATGATTTTTTTTCATTTGCTCATCTGTTTTTATTATTCTTTTCATCCAGATGTCTCATTTTCTGCTGTGACTGCTTCCATCTGTAGCCTCTGCAAATGGAAACAGAATGCCAGCAATAACCACTATTGAATGTATAGGCTGCTATTTAGTGTCCAGAATCCTAGAGTACTGCAGAAATGTTTTTGGCAGACAATCCCTTTGAGTAATAATAATGTCTGATGATAATGAAACATTTGTTTTTTGCTGGGGAGAGTTATGAATGCATTGCATATAGTATCCTGTTTAAAATCCTCACAAAAATATGATGAAAGCACTACTGTTATCCCCATTTTATAGATAAAGAAGCTGAGGCACAGAGGAGTCTGGTAAATCATAAATTAAGAGAATTCAAGATGCAGAATTCAAAACTAGACATGTCTAATATGAAAACCTAAACATGCTGTGTTGCTTCCTATTGGGAAATACATAAGATGAAAGGGCAAAACACGCAATCTTTCCCTCTTCTTCCCTTCTCCCTTCTAGTATCCCTCTCCATCTCCTTTCGCAGTCCTCTTTTTGCCCTGTTCTGTCTTTTCCTCCATCATTTCTTTTATCATCTTGACCTTTTTTAAGTCTCATACTTTTTCTTCCTTTAGATAGAGGAATATGTTTAGAAAATATGAAATACGTGAAAATAAATGACATTTTTTGAGTGCTCCAGACCACAGTCAGAAACTTGATGTGTTTTGTTTTGTATAGCCTGTACATTTTTAGTAAATGGTGTCAGGTCCACTTTAGAGTCAAACAAATAGAAACATGAAGAGATTGCTTGTTTTCCTGCTCTGTGTTGGGTACTAGATCCTATTTGCGGTTGCATATTCTCCTTAGGCAAAGAAGTGCCATTAAGGATATTCATATGGCAAAAATAATCTTGAGCTTTAGATTTTATTATTGTAATTAAAAAAGGAGGCTTTAACTCCTGAACACTGGAGACAGGGCAGAATGACTCAGAGTTTCCCTAACTTAAAACATTTTATACATATGCTTTTAAACATTTATCTTGCAGCTCTTAGAAGTCCTTAGGCACAAACAATGAACATTTCTTAAGCATTTAAAAGGACTCTGTGGTTAGCTTATTATATGCCAGGCAGAAGCACTTTTACTGGCTCCATTTCTTTCATTTACAACTGATGCAAATTCTGTGCCTTATTTCACTGTCTTCATATAAGAAAATAAACTCTAGCCTACTATGGAAAGGGGGATGATTATCAATGGGATACATTGCCAGTCTCTAGAAGATGCAGAAAAATGTGACATAATGCAGAAGTCAGGATCAAGAAGGGGCATACAAAAAGCTTGTATGACAAAAATATACCGAGAGCATACTTGAATGCTACAAATAGATCAGTCAAACCATACTGGATTTATTCTTAATATGTGACTTAAATTTATTTATTTCTTAGAGCTAGATGGCTTAAAATTAATAAACATTAATGTAATGCCACAAATTCTATTATTTATTATCCAGTTCTCATTATTTTGTTTTATTATTGTTAAGCTATACTGTACAATTTGGTAGTCAAAAACCAAATGTGGATGTTGAGCATTTAACAGGCAGTTTCAGAATTGAGATATTCTGAAAATACACACCAGATATTGAAGACAGTATGAAAATAAAAATGTAAAATTTCTTAATAATTTTACATTGATTGCATGTTCATAAAAGATTTTGATATAGTAGATTAAATAATATACATTATTAAAGTTTCTTGTTTTACTTTTTCAATATTGATACTAGAGAATTATAATTCCATATGTGACTCATACTACTTCACTTAGGCAGCAAAATTGTTGATTTCCTTCTTCTGTTTGTGCAGCTACCTTACAGATATTTGGGGTAATAAGTAAAAAAGTACAAAATGATATGTGTCAGTGGATCAATGCAATTTTATTTGACTAATTCAAGAAAAAACTTTTAAAAGCTGCCCTATTAATGGATGGAATGTTTGCTCTTTTTGTAAAATAAAATACAGACATTTCAGCGAAGGTTTTGAATTTTATGTAACTATCTCTGTGTATACTGAAAGGTTTGAAGTGCCATATTTATACATATTTCTATGTTGAATTAGGACTTTCACAACTATTATAAGAAAGTTCTAAAATAAAATTTCAGATTAATAATAGACATTGAAATTCATAATCAAAATACCTATTAAAGGGTATTTGCAAGGGACATACTTAAAGAATAAAACTTTTTGGATCTGTTCTTATGCCATCTCTGGAGTGTAAGCTTTTCCTTTGGCTTGTTTCATTGTTGTTGAGGATGGCTGCAATATTTCTGGAAGTCATCTATGGGAGAAGGAGAGGAAAGAAGCCCTTGGAAGAAAAGAAGCCATCTCTATTTTGAATTTCTTTTAAAAAAGTTCAGCAGAAGCCATGCAGTAGACTTTGACCACAGACATCTAGAAATATTAGCACGCACTGTCAGAGAATGCCATCCACCTATTCAGAAGCACATGTATGGGGGTGGAAAGAAAACTGACCAAATCAAAGTCCTGTAAATAAAGAAAAGGAAGCAGAGATAGGTAGAGATGAATGTTGGGTAAATAACCCAAAAGTGATTGTTAATTGAAACTTTTTTCTGATAAACAATCATTTTAAGTTTAAAAAATGCCATTCCTCAAAGTAATTTTGAATTATAACTCCTGAAACAGGAAACTCTTGTGTATTTTTTAATGAAGATTAATTTTTCAGGGTCCATGCTATCCTTATTTGTACTAAAATTAGTTGTATATTGATATTTTAGTAACTTTTAGCTCAGCCATTTAAATATCACTCATGACATTTTACATGCCATTTCTTGACAATATAAGACAACCAAAGCAGTTCTAACAAACAAGCAAGCAAAGTCCTCAAGGACCCAATTCCCTGTATTCCCTTCCTATTTTCAGCATGGTAGTTAATGCATTTGTCACAGAGAAGGTACCCCAACAAATCACTTCCAATCTTGATTGTTTAAAGATTTTGACTTCCCTTTATGACACTGTTCTGCTCAGTGTGTTGCATATTGTATCATTGAAGTATTTGGTTAATGATGATTTGGGGCAGAAATTCAAATAATACTATGGATTATAGATGATCAACTCCTAATCTTTTCATTTGACGTGATAAAACTGACTTGCGAAGATTACACATATACTTAGTTATATCCATTCATACATTCGGTGAACAAATACTTCATGTGGGCCTACCCAGCAAGCATAGGGCTTTCACTCTGAAGATAAGTATTGTGATTAGTGTTGGCAAGTGGGCGGAGAGGACAGACAACAAGCAGAAAGCACAAATTAAATAATTGCCAAGTAAGAAGATAAGGAAAACAAATAAAGAGGAAAGGCTGTCAGATGGTCTCTCAAACCTTATGGATGAGAAATGCCAGATTGTGAGAATGAAAGAGAGCATTTTTGATAAGGCAACAAGATCAAACGCTCAGAGGACAGAGAAGGCCTGCTCTGTTCAAGGAAATCATAGAAGTCAATGTAATTAAAGGAAGTAGGATGGTGAAGGTGTGAAAATATTGGAACTAATGTCTGGGATGCAGGCTAGCAGCAGACCACAAAGGCCCTTTTAAAACATTTTCGTTAAAGGGCAATCTAGGGAACCATCTTATTTACATTTTTAAAAGATCCCTGTAGCCTAGTGGTGGTTTAAAGTGAATTAAAGAATGGCATCAGTGGGCATGGTATCACTATTGCAGTAATCCAGGGAAATTCTACGGTGACTGGACAGGGCTGGCAATTGTGCAAAATGTAAAAGTCAATCAGTCAATCATATCAATTAATTAATAAAAGATTGCATTTTTTCTGAAGAACCTGCAGGATTTACTGAAGGATTGTATAAATGGTGCAGGCACAAATAAATAAGTAAAGAATAGATTCTAATTTTATGATATTACTGAGATGGATAAGATGATATACAAATCAGGCACATGGAAGCATTTCTAATTGAGAAGCCTATAACAGAACCAAGAGCCAAATAAAGATGACAACTAGGCAGTTGGATATGTGAGTCTTTGTAGTGACAGAGGATGGGTTCAAGCTAACACCTTGAGATATGTCTGTCACATTACAGATCGGGCAGAGAGAAGACCAGGAAAGGAAATTAAAAAGGAGAATCCAATGACATAGAAGATATAGGAATGTGTGGGGCCTGTGGAGCTAAGAGAGAGGGGATTGAATGCTGATCTAACAATGTAAAGATTTGTTCTGACCTTTAACAAGTCAATTTCATCGAAATGGAAAGGTCGAGTCAGACAGCTGCAAACTGTAGAAAAAGTTGGAGAAGAGGTTACGGAGATAATATCTGAAGACAGTATTTTCAAGAAATGTGATGATTGCCATGAAGCAGAGATTTAGGATCATAATTGCAATGAATTACTGAATCATAAGAACAAGAGAATCACTTCTTACATCTAGTACAGTCTGTTACAGCACAAGGTTTTAGGAATAAGCTCCATTTTTTTGTTCTTGGATAATTGAAATAATTTCCTATTCTTCCTAATATTAGATGGAGAAATCATTACTTGTTGTTTCAATATCTGAGAGACTTGTGTGTTGGACCATGTGATTGGCACAGGGTATAACAGTGAGGAAGACTGTCCCCATGTTCAAAGAGCTGGAAGAATGAGAGAAATATGCAAATAAGTACATGATGTGAATTGTGTGTTTTGCACAGTGAAGTATAGGATGTGTATTAGTCAGGGTTCTCTAGAGGAACAGAAACAACAGGAAGTATAATTATAAAAAGGGCATTTATGATGTTGGTTTATGTATACACAATTGGTCCACATTGGCCATCTGTAGGCTGGAGAGCTGGAAGAACCAGTAGCTGTGTTGTCCAAGAGGCTGAACCCCCAGAACAAGAGGGACCAATGATGCTACCCTAGTCCAAGACTGAAGGCTTCTGGAAACTCCGTGGAGAATCACTGGCAGAGTCTGCTTTGGAAGAGTGAAGAAGCAAGAGTCCAATATCCTCAGACAAGGGCAGTGGCAATCAAGAATCTGTTCGAGAAGAATCAAGCTTGCATCTGTTGCTGCTTCCTTGTTCTTCCAACTTTTAGTCCAACCAAGCCAATATCCTATTAGACATTGCAGCCCATGCTTAGGGAGAGTCTCCACTTCAGTTGGCAATCCTGCATGCCAGTCATTCCTAGACACACCCTCACTGACACACCCAGAAGCCTCTTAATCATCAGCTTATCTTAAGCCAATCAAGTTGACAATTCAAAGTGACCATTACAGGATGTCACTGTGATCTATAAGGAATGACATGCCTTTATTGGTCATGGCCTTCCTAATGCCATCAGATACAACTAAGCCAAGGCCTGAAGAATTATCAGGTGTTAACCAGAGGAAGGTTATCTGTGGTGCAGGTGAATATGGAGGAGAAGGAAAACATTCCAGGAGGTAAAAATGTCTCATACAATGGCCAGGGGAGAGCAGTGGGTATTGGATGAAGTGAAGATCACTGAAAAGAGAGATAGTGAAGGAAAACTGTGATGGTGTGGGTGTGTGTGGGTGTGCGTGCACATGCATGCATGCTTTTCTGTGTTGCAGTACTGAGGTAGCTGTGATTGTGTGTGTGTGTGTGTGTGTGTTTGCTCTCTTCTGTGCTGTAGCACTGAAGTAACTGTGATGGGGTAGGAATGGCAGAGGAAGGAGATAGGTATATAGTCAACATTTGAAGCAGAAATAAGACCATTATTAAAGGACTTGAATTTTACATGAAATAAACACATTAAATAATGCTAAAATAATCCTGGACCCACCTCCCCTCGGGAAGTTTGGTGAAGCAGCTCTGTAAATGCAGAGTACTACCCTGATGCTAAGTACAGTAGAAGACATAGAGGGAAGAGACTGGTGTTAAACAGGGAGATCAGAAATCCCTTCTCCAAACTGACTGAGAGTTTGGCAAGGGAAGTAATGTTTATAGAAATGCAGTTTTACTATCTTAATAAAACAGTAATTGTAAATCATTGTTCACTAATATGCTCTTTTATTATATAAATTTATACTGCGAAAATACACCCTATACCAGTACAACACTAACCTCAGAATGTTATAGTTCCTATTTTTATAGTTTACATCACATTTCTATTATTCTCAAGAAAATAAACAGGATTATAGCTCATGTAGATTATATCCCATTAAGATTTCTACCAACGTCTAGCATATTCTTCCTCTTGGGGAATTATTTTCCAAACAAATAGTATGACATGTCACTTCAACTAGACCAAAGTTTGTTAAACTAACTAGAGAAAAGTAAATGTATTAAAAATCAAGTGCAAAATTTCTGATAATAGCCATCTCCATCTACTATATAACATTTTACACTAATTTATTGTGATTAATGGTAGAGTCTATCAACATGAAAAATTCGTAGTTTTGTATTAAATCACCAAGTGGCTGTTCCATTCTCCCTTTCCAAAACAAATGAGAGTCCCATTGTACCACATCCTTGCCAGCATTTGGAATGGCCATAGTGCTCCTATAGTGACCCTTATAAAAGGTGGATTGTGTCATATTATTTAAATTTGAATTTCCTTTAGGACATATGATGTGTAACAACTTTTCTTATGCTTACTTGCCATTTACATATCTACTTTGCTGAGTTAGCTATTAAGGTTGTTGGCACGTTTTAGAAAATAAACATATTCTTACTACAAGAAACAGAAATGTTCCTTGATATTTACTCATAAAGGGTTTGAAAACATCTCCCTGCAAAAACTGGCACTCAAATATATCTAGCAGTTTGATTTATAATTGTCAAAATTTGACAACAACTGGGATATCATTTGTAGGAGAATGGGTACAGACTAGATCATGTAATATCATTCAGCATAAAAAAGAAATGTGTCATTAGAACATGAAAAGTCTTGGAGGAAACTTAAATGCATATTTCTAAGTGAAAGAAGTCAATCTAAACTACATATATGCTGTATTATACTAACTACATGAAATTATTGAAAAGGAAAAACTAGAGAGTAAGAATATTACGTGGTTGCTACAGGTTAAGGAAAGTAGAAGGGAGGGATGAATAGACAGACATGGTATTTTAGAGCAGTGAGAATACTCTGTAGGATACTCTAATGGTGGATACACATCATTATACATTTGTCCAAATTATAGAATGTATAATGCCAGAGTGAACCCTAATGTAAACTGGACTTTGTGTGATTGTGCTATGTCAGTGTAGGTTCATCAGTTTTTATAGACGTACCTCAGTATGTGCATGTTGATGGCCGGGGAGGCTATGCATGTGTAGAAGCAGAGGGTAAGGTATTTACCTTTCTTTTAATTTTTTGATGAACTAAAATGGCTTTATGTGACATAAAAAATGTCTTTCTGACAAATTTCTCTACTTGGAGAAAAGTGAAATGATAAATCTATTCCCAACTTTAATCCATGTAATATAAAATCTATTACCTGACCTAAGAGCTTCACTATTGATTTTCAACTCTCACAGTAAACGCACCCAAAGGAAGTGAATTCAGACCTGAAAACTTGAGCTACTTTTTTTTTTTCTTTCTTTTTTTATTCTATGAAAACTGGAATTTACCATTACCATTACTAGTTATCCTATAGGGCTCATTTTGAAGCTCATTAAAATTCAAAAAAATTTCAGAAGAGTTTAGAAAAAGCTTTTGTATTTTGCATAATGAATGCTTAGCTTTAGAAATAAATATGAAAAAGTTTTTATAGGAGCAGTTATAAAGTCTATGTTCTTGTTTCTCTTTATGAAAAAAACATTTATATGTTAATGAATTTTACTTCAGTAGAATTTCACATTTTAAAAAATTTCAGTTGTATTACTAAAGTGTAAGTACTTCCTGCATTAACCAACTTTCCTAGCCACATAAGACTCCTAATCATTATTTTCAGAAGAATAAATTAGAGTTCTTGTCATGATTTAAAGTAAAACATGATGATCAGGGTTTATGAATAATAATATCTTAGACTGAGTATTTACTATATGCCAGTTAGTTCTGAACTTTACATATAATATATAATGCATCTATTTACACATATACATTTATGAATAATACATACATACTTTCTGTTCTTCACAGTGACTCTATGGTGTAGATACAATTTTTACTCATTTGCTAACTATCAGAAAGCTCACACAAAGAGGATAAGTAACTTGCTAATAATGCACAGCTATTGCATTATTGGTGGAGATAGAATTGCTTGATAAAATAAGGACACAAAGGTGAATTTGAATTTCAGAGAAACAATATTTTTAAATTTAAGTATGTTCTTAGTTTTCCATTGGGTATAATTAAACCTAAAAGTATTCATATTCACAGATTATCTGAAATTCAAATTTACTTGTGTATCCTGTGTTTTTATTTTCTGAATCTGAAACCATATGTGGAACAGAGATTTCTATTTGGTCTGTCTGGCCCCAGAGCTTGAGTTTTTCCCCACTAGTTTTAACTGTCTGTATCAGACAGGAAGCTTGATATAAAAAT
Organism: Geosciurus inauris; assembly: GCA_004024805.1. Classification (NCBI taxonomy): domain Eukaryota; kingdom Metazoa; phylum Chordata; class Mammalia; order Rodentia; family Sciuridae; genus Geosciurus; species Geosciurus inauris. The sequence continues at coordinate 11,178 of PVHX01013090.1, read as the reverse complement.
ATCACAGTATTTCTGGAGCATGGTTAACTTGAAAACAAAATATATGCACAAGTAAATTTCTCATTTGTACATTCATTGTCTTCATCATCATTATCATAACTGTGATCTCTGCTGTATGTTAAGAGCTCTCTATATACAAGGTACTATACATCTTGTCCTATATATGTATATTGATTCATTTATTAATACAAATATTATTTCCATTTGACAATGAGATTCAGGGAGGTTGATAAGTTCTTCCAATTGTTACACACCTAAGGAGAGTTTTAACTCTAAAGCAGGTACTCCCATGATGAAAAGTTAACTTTCAGCTCATAACATGTAATGCTAAAAGGCAGTGGTTCTCAAACTTTAGCATGCATCAAAATCATCCATAGCAAGGATTGCTTAAACACAGATTGTTTGGTTCTACCCCTAGAGTTTTTGACTCAGTAATTCTGCAGTGAGACACAGGAATTTACATCTCAAACTAAAGTTTCCAGTTAATGGCCAAGCTTCTGGTCAGGATATATATATTGAGGACCATCTGCTGCCTTCAATTCTATCTCAGAATTTTTTTCCTATAAAATACACAAATTTTAAGAAAATGAAGTTAGAAAATAGGAGAAGTGGCAAGAAGAGATAAATGATACCTCTTAGAGGGTAAAGATAGATCAGCAAGGTGAACAGGTTAGAAGCTACATGATATAAATATGACAATTTATAAAAATGTTTAAGGAGGACATGGAGAATGATCTCCACATCCAGACTTTATGGGTGCAAAGGAATCTAATTTAAGGATCAGGAGGGCATAAGTTTATCATCAATCTTATATGTTATAAATGTAAGCTAGTTTTCTTTTTATAAAAAGATTGTAGAACATTTAAGGAGTATGTCTTCTCCCCTTTGGCTTTTTGGGGATAAATTTTTCCTTCTCAGCATGGATTTAAAAAATATCCATCAGGTATTATGCTGTTGTTGCTTAGTGAGAATTAGACTAATCTTTCCTTCAGGCAATTTGGGATTTTGTAAAAAATAAATCTCATCATAATGAAAATATATACATATATCATAATCTTTCACCCAGCAATTCTACTTTAAGGAAATGATAAGAAGAAATTATTAAATTTCAGAAGATTTATAAAGATGTTAATCACAGCACTGCTTTCCATACAGGTAATGGAAAACAAGCTAGACTGTGCTGTTTCGCAGTGTACCACCTTTCTTGTGTGCCCCTTGCCAGCTGTGCTGGGTGTTTCTTTCTTGAGTTTGTCAAGGCCCTCCCTACCTAAGAGCCACATTCACTCTGCACATCCTGCATGTATCACCTAAATGAGGCTACTCCAAGATTTTTTTAAATTTAGTTAATGAGTTATCATGAATTGTATGTTTAAGCTATTGATTCATTTATATCTGTGTTTACTTAGAATTCATAATTTCCATGAGAGTTTTGGCCATCTCTGCTCATTCAACTGTTCTCGTACATTTTCTCACACTATTTAATAATCAGTATGTATTTTATCAATGGATATTTATTTATTTATATGTGGTGCTGAGAATCGAACCCAGTGCCTCATGCATGCTAGGCAAGCGCTCTACCACTGAGCCACAGTCCCAGCCCCAGTATGTATTTTGTAAATGAAATAATGGATAAATTCCATTCAATGTATTGTCTTATATGTACATTTTTCTGAATCATGTAAAACCTTTAGACTCTCTGCTTTGAGAAAGGCCATATGCTGTTTTTCATCAGATGACTATGTACTTGAAGCCACATTATTTTGATATTTCTTTGAATCAATCAATTCTGTGCCATGTAAAACAAAATCCTATTAAATATATGGTAGGCTGAACTAGTACACACACTTGCCTTTTAATTTTTCATTAATTTCACTAATCAAAAAGAATGCAAGGGATGCACCACCACCTATAATCCCATACCATTCTCCCAAAATAAACAGAAAGCAACATTTATATAAAACTGCTAGAGAATATATTAAGTTGCTTTATCATAAAACAATCAACCAAATACTTTCAAATAATTATAAGCTTTTCTAGGCTATTAAATCTCTCTATATTTGGACAGGGAATTTTATATAAGTATGCTGTGATTTTTAAATGACATTCAGTGTACTTTTGTTGATATCATTTATAGGTAAAATCCTTTAAGCTTGTGAATTCCCTGTATTTAATTTGAAGATTTATTCCTAGATAGTCTGTTAAGTATATTTAAAACTATCATAAAAGGTGAAAGAAAATTTTCAGGGGGTTATGATTGTTTTTACATAGGCATTGTCTGAATGTTAAACCTGTCAATTATTTTAATAGAAATTTTCATATTATTGTACTGGAGTTCAATCATATTTATAGAACCAGTGAGATGTGGTTTTTATAAATTTATAAAGATTTATTACAAAGAATTGACTCACCTGAATTGGGTCTGGATATGCTTAACAGAAGGGCAGGCAGGAACTCTGGGGCACAAGGTGAAGCTATAGTCTAGAGGTTGAATTTTTTCTTCAGAGAAACCTTAGTTCTTTTAATTGATTGAATTAGGCCCAACCCAATTATTCAGGCTAATCTTCCTCATAAAGTCATTATGAACTTTAATCATATCTAAAAATTGTTTCACAGAAACACCTAATGTAGTGTTTGATTGAATAACTGACAACTACTTCTAGCCAATTTTATACAAAAACTCACCATCCCCCTAAGAATTCTGGCACAAACAAAAAATTAACCTTACATAGTACTGAACAGAAAGCTGTTCAACTATAAAAGTGAGGTACTTGGGAACGATAGTCTCTAAAGTGATTCCTGGACCTACAACATTATAAAAAGCAAAAATTTCTCAAACAGAATTACCAACATTCCCCCCAAGACCACATAGCAGGATTCTTGACTGTAAAGAAAGATGATATTTCAGAATTAAGATTACAATTGTTTCATGATCATTGGAATTAACTGTTGCCTTAGATTTATTAATAATTCTTAAAACTTCATTGTTAAAATATCACATCCTTGTCAAATAGAAAAAACAATGTTAAATGCATGTTTTCCAATCATATCCTTATAAGAAAGGCTTAATTTTGATCTAAAAATTTCAACATTCACCATTCAACAGTCTCTGAATTCATGAATATTTTTGAGTGTAAATTTCATCAACTGACAAACCTGTAGAAGAAGGAGAATCAGAAACTTGGAGAAAACAGACAAGTTCCATTTTTCTCTGTTTGAAAAGATTTATTCTTTTTCTGGTAGTTTAAATTAATGAGGTGATAAATTTGTTTCATCAGCAGAATTTATTAGGCCAGATACTGACAGATACTATCTATACAAATGCAAGAGTTGAAAGAAGTAACTGGATAATTCAGAAAAATAGACAATTGCTGTAGTGACAGTTTCTTATCTTCTGCACCCCTTCTTTTACCTTAGCTTAGGACTTGGCCTAACCAAGTAGGAGTACATACCTTGATGTATTGACTGATGTTTGATGACCCCCTTAATCAAGATGTTTCTTGACCCCCTTTTAGTCAAGACGTTATTAATATATTGGGTGTTTAATGGTGAAATTTTCTCTAGTGCAGGTAATGAATTTTTATCTTAAAAAGTATCTCATGTTGTTGAAAATACAATTATAGAAATACTCTGGTATGGTAGTTGATCATGTTTCTAACCATAGGAAAATAGAGGGGAAAAATGGTAGATTTTTATTAGTTTTTATATCTGGCCTTATTTATTAATACTATATTGTTAACCATATATCACTATATGAAAGTTGGAGATAAGATATATGTTGGGTGGCCTGCATTTTTAATTTCAGTGAGGTGAAGGCCACCCAAAATTTGTCTAGGAACTGTTCTTATGTTGTATACATACTATGAAAGACATATCCTGGCTACAAAATTGAGGATAGCATAAGGACCACTCAGATAAATTGCAGGCTGACACTGTGTGCACTTAGCAGTATGATGCAGCCTGGCCTAGGAATTTCCATGAGCTCAGAGCACCTCAGCCCAGCTTTAACACTAATAAACTTTTAAACAAAGCATATCATTATAATAACAAACTTTATGAAAAAAATATCAGATTGACTATAATAATAAGAAAATGGGAAGAATTTCCCAAACTCTGAGCCTGGTCTGTGGAAGGAGGCCTGCCCAGTCAGGTGGGAATGGTACCTTCTGACTGTCTCTGGTATAAGCCACCAGCCACCTCCCACTATCCATCTTGTAAGAGAACTGTCAGAATACAAGGTTTTTGACTCATCCTTGTCGGGGGAGAAGCTGCCTTGGGAAACTAGTCACCTAAGACCACTTAAGATGCTGAACATGATGACTTGGATCATCTATTTCCTATTGATTAAAAGTGCTAGCCAGAGTGAAGATGTTTACTTATTTAGTTTTTCAGTAGAGATACACATAAAATCTGTGTGTGAGAGCAGATAACCCTACAGACCATGCCTTATGGCTATGTATATTTTCTAGTCCTTTTCTGTTAATTTACTTTTCTTCCTTTGATTTCCAACATGGAAGATAGTAAAAATGCAGAACTATGTTTAGTAGGCGAGGATAAACATGTACTTTTTGTCTTGAGGTCATTTTGTATTTTATGGGGATATTTTTCAGATGGGAAAACCATCAGAATTAAATAATAAAGTAAACAATTTAAAACTTGGTCTGCAAATTTGTGTATAAATATAGTAAACTAAGATTTTCAAAAATACTGGAGCACCTATATATTTTTTACATTGACAGCATATTATTCATAAAATTGTAAGTACTTAAAATATAATTTTATTCATCCTTCCCCAATGATCTGCCAGAAGAAATTTAAATCATCTCTAGACAAATGTAACATCATTAAGACTTTTTACAAATTTTCATATAAAATGTCCAAGATTCTCAATCTTAATAAAAATAAGATGAAATACTAAGTGGGAAAAAAAGACAATAGAATAAAAACTAAGTTATCCTGGTATTGCAGTTATCTAAAATAGACTTAAAAAAACTTTGATAAACATATATAGAATGAGATGACAATATGAAGAATTTCATAATTGAAACCTGTAAAAGTAGAAACTGAAGGAAATTCTAGAGCTGAAAATAATTGGGTTTGAGGATTGAAATTAAGCTGAACAGCAGCAAATAAGATAGAACAGAAAATATAACAGAAGATAAAACTAAAATGGGAGAAAAATGAATTGAAAATATTTGATTGAAATGGTAAGAGGGAGAAGAGTAGAAAACACAAAATATGAGAGATATATGGTACATAATTTAAACATCTAAAAAAGTTAATGAAGAGGATAGAAAAGACAGTAAAGAAAAATGCATCAGAGCAAAATTTGGATAGTGCCTGACAGTCTTTAAAACAGAGCAAATACTTTGAACCACAGATATAAGGAAATATAAACACCAAACAGAATAAATATAAAGAATCATATAAGGCACCTATAGGCAATGTGCTGAAAACTGAAACAAGAAGAGAATAAATTTCAATTGATGAAAAATTGAAAGGTTAAATATTACCTTCAAATTAACAATTTTGATATGTGTTTACAGCAGTAATAGATACCACACTGAAATGACATCTTCAGATTCTTGAAATGAAATAACAGCAAATCTGAACTCTACATCTTCTGAAAATGCCTTTAAAATATTATATACAAATATACATTTAAAGAAGTTGAGATTGTTCTTTGGCAGCATACCAGTAGCAAAAGAAATACTGAGGACAACACAAAGCAGAAGAAAATGGGTTTCTGAGGGAAATAAAAAAGAATTAGAAGGGACAAAAAGTTTTAGAAAAAAAGTATGACTTTAATACTTATAGGCCATATAAAATAAAAATAATAAAGTTTCTTTATTGCAAATGTCTGAATACTACTCAAATTTATGCTGAACTCTTATCCCAAAATGAAGGCATTAGGAAAAGGGTGTTTGCAAGGTGCTTAGGTCATGGGATAGAAAATGGGATGCCTCTTATAAAAGATGCATCACTGAGTTCATTATCCCCTTTCACTCCATGAAGACACAGTAAGAGATCAGTATTTCCCAACCAGAATGTGAGTCTTCAACAGAACACAACCCTACAGGCACTTTGTTCTTGGACTTAGTCACTGGAATTATAAGAAATGAAGCCTTACTTTTTATAAGCTACCATGGAACAAAACCCATAAATGAATACCTGGCATTTATGATTTATGCTATAGCAGAACAAATTAATTAAGACATTGGCTTAAAATATTTATAGAATTAAGTTACATGAAAATAGCATGAAATAAAGGAGGAGTTAAAAGGAAATAACATATTCTAAACTTTTTGCATTTCTGTTTAGTGATTAGTACAAATTTGTAAGAGCCTGGATAAGTCAGTGGCACATAAACATTTTTAGAGATGTTACTTAAAAGTAAAAGATAATTAGAGCTAAAGATACATAACAAAAATTCTGATTTGGGATGTAATAATAACAGTAATCTTGAAAATGCAAAAGAAATCAAGGGATAAAAAAGAATTAGAAGATAGAACAAATAGAAAATAGCAAAATGATCTAAGCCTAAATAAACGTTATTATATTAAATAAATATGAAAATTCCTACTAAAACATAGTTTGTCAGACAAAATTAAAATCTAACCCTACTGTGCTTATAAGAGATGCACCTTAAATATACCAACACAGAAGGTGGAAATAAAATAATCAAAATATATTTCAATTCTAACTTCCCCTAATCCCTTACAAAACATCTCTACCACCATATTCTACTGGTAAAAAGCAAGTGAACTCACAGACCCAGCTCAAAGGTAAAGGAACTATATAAGGGAGTAAATAATGTGAGCTGCTTTTCTTTTGGCAGAGCCATCTATATCAATTAATTTTAGAAATCACATTATATAAGAACCAATGATTTTTTTCAGGTATGAAAAACTTTGTTATTTTTAATAATTTAAAATTTAAATGATAATTTAATAATTTAATGACTGCAATTCAACATACTAATAGAAGGAAAAATATATGATCTTGTGAATAGAAACAGAAAAGGCATTTATAAAATTAATACCTACATTTTAATTTTAAAGAAATTTATAAAAATACATTGAATTAATAAATACTGCAATATTTGTTCTTAAGATTTGAATAAGTTAGAGAAATTACCCTATCAATGATTTTATTTGAGTGTAGTGGAGCCAGTGTAATAAAGCAAGAAAAATACATTAGAGTAAAGAAATGAAATTATTCAATATAAATGAAATGTGTCTGTGAATAGAGGAAACCCAAAATAGCAACTGCAAGGCTATTAGAATTAATATGTGAATTTAGTAAGACTTCTTGGCATAAGTAGTTTTTCCCATACATTAGTAGCAAAAATGGGAAAAATAAAGTTAAAATGAAATTTTTAATAACTTCAAAACATAAAAAGGAATCAAGTAAAAATGTGCATACATTCAAATGTGAAAATTATTATACATTATACAAAGCTATGATAATCTGTTAAAAAACTTACTTTTATAAATTAGTTCATTTTCTCCAAAAATTACATAGCTCTAATACCTTCCACATCACAATTCTGGGAACATATTTGGGGTGGAAAATGACAGGCTGGTTTTTAATCATGTATAGAAATACACAGCACCAGGAATAGACCTGGTATCTTGAAGGCAGAAAAAAGATGACTTCAATTTCTAGGTATTGTGACTACTATAAAACTTCATATAATAATTATGAAAAGGAGTGATTGATAACAAGAATAAATAAACTATGGAACGATATTAAGAGTTCAAAAACATTTACATAGTTATATCTCTTGATGTATGACAATAGAATTGCTACAGTTCAGTGGAATATAGTTATTTTAAAATAAATTGCTCTTAGCCAACTGGATATCCATACAGAAATAATTACTTTATTATTTTAATTACTTTAAATATACAATGAAAACAAGAAAAATAATTTCATGTGAAGTTGTTAACCTCAATATAAAGGTTAAACTACTATAGAATCTAGAAGATTATATAGAAAAATATCTTCATAACCTTAGGATAGGCAATTTCTTAAGCAGGCTAGTATAAGTGCTAATTATAAAGGAAACAGTCATAAATTGCAAAATATTAACATTAAAACCTACTCTTCACTGAAGGATATCATTATGCAAGGAAAAGGGCAGTTCACAGAGAGGAAGAACATATTAGGAACATATAGCTGGCAAAGAATAGGTATCTCACATATGTATTTTTGTACATACATATACTAGTATAAATAATACAAAAAAGATATTAGGAAAATGAGAAATATCTGAGTTGATATTCCATAAACCATTGTGTTTAAAAGTTTACCATTTTGAAAATATTTTCACCATTATTAATAACCAGGTAAACTTAAATAAAAACAACAATGTGATGGCATCATTCATCCTCCAGAATAATTAAAGTATCTTAAAAGGACAAAATACTGTGTTGGAGAGCATATAGAAAAAATAAAATTTCATGCTAGTAAAATTATAAATTGAACATCTCCTTTGGAAATCCCTAGCAATTGCATTTTTAGGTATTGTATACAATCATGCATGTATCAGAATGTTTCTACATCTTAATTTACAATAGCAAAATTGCAAATGAAACTAACTGCATATCTAGGGAGCAAATTAATTGAGTTATGATTGCATAACAGAAAACTGCATGGCATTGTCCTAATAGGTTCAGGAAACAACATTGATTTTTTAAAATTGCCAAACAGACACATTAAACTAAGTCCTACTTTTGCTGGTGGACAGAGTGTTAGGATATAAGTCATGTTCTATTTTTTGACCTGGGTAGCAGTTATACTAGTTTATTTGCTTTATTAAAAGTCATCATAATCACACTGTTTCTCTCAATTTATTCACTTCTTGTATGTATGTTTTAATTATTTTTTAAAAGATTGCTTTTAAAAATGCAGAGAAATAAGATAAATGGTAATAGAGGGTTTTTTTAAAAAATATTTTTATTAGTTGTTGATGGATCTTTATTTATTTATTTATATGTGGTGCTGAGAATCTAACCCAGTGCCTTGCACATGCTAGGCAAGCACTCTACCACTGAGCCACGACCCCAGCCCGGTAATAGAGGTTTTGAAACCATATGAACAGAAATGGGAAGAGGCTAATATTCAGAAAAGTCAAACATCAGCAATGAATAGAACTTAATTCAATATTGAATTAGTTAAAGATAACACCTGGACATTATTTGAATGATCCCAACTTCCTACAAGCAACATGTTCAAGTCCTTCATTCATTTACATTGTAAATAGTAAATAGAAAATCTATTACATCAGTTTCTTTAACCAGATTTGATCCTAAATTCTGATTATATTGAGGATGAAAATACCTTTTAGGAAATCAGTATGTATTATTTATTGTGTAATAAAATGTATGAAGATTATTTGACTTTTATTATCCTTTCAATAAAACTGTGGATATGGAGGGAAGGAGAGAGAAAGACATTGAAATTATTCCCATATATCAAATGAAGAAAAATCAAGGATGTTCATCTGGTTAGCAAGTTAGTGAAGAATCTGTTATTCAATAGGAGTCTTTCTAATTGCTATACATTCCTCGTTTCACTATGCCACTTACTGAATTTCATTGTACATTGAGCATATGCCATCTTTATTCATTTTAGTCCCATAAGATATGAGACTTTTGGTTCACTATTATATTTACATGATATTTATTAATACAACTAGATAAGTTATAGACTTGAATCTAACCATCTATGTGTTATAACTGAAGTTCTATGGAGATATTTTTATACTGCTTAATACTCCAAGTAATAAGAGAATTCTACATATACTATAGTAACTGAACATGTTCCATCCACAGAGAGGACCAAACCCTAGTCTCTGAAACATGGAAATAAATTACAGTGCAAAAGTTATTTTGCAGGTGTGATTAAATGTAGAACTTTGAAATGAAGGGGTTATTCTGGATTGTGTGGGTGGGCCCAATAAGAGCATCATTATGAGAGGCAAAAGAGTCAAGAATCAGAGGAGCTAGGATGGCAGAACATAGACAGGTGATGTCAGGAAAGGGCTGAGAGCCAAGCAAGGCCTGTGGTCCTTAAAAGCTAGAAAGGCAAAGAAATGGATTCTATACCCAAGACCCAGAAGGAACACAGTTCTGCTATTCTGTTTCAGATATCTTACTTCCAGAAAGATAATAAACATGTATTATCTTAAGCCACTCAGTTCTTGGTAATTTGTTATAGGACGTATTTGATGATGCACTTCTTAGAATCTCTGAAATCACAAGATTTGTACTTCCCATGGCATAGCAGCATCAAAATTGTGTGGTTGCCATTGTCTTCTTCCCCTTAATCCTCTTCTTCCTCCTTCCTCCTCCTCCTCTCTTTCTTTTTAAAGAAAAATATTGACACAAACCCTATCATACAGTAGCTAAAATGTGGCTTCCCTTTGCAAACTGTGAAACAATGTCAGCTTCTCAGTAGCCATGGTAATGGAGAGGTAATGTGGTTGTACCCAGACCATCACTAATTTAACAGGAGTGTTCCTCCATCTCAACATCTCCACTATTAACATTTACTTTAACTTGCATCTTAATGAATCTCACCAAACTTACTTTTATTATCCTCCAATCTAATATCTATTCTGGTGACAGGGTTATTTAAAAGTAAGAACTTGATCATGTTTGGTCTCTGTTTAAAACTTTCATAGGTAATCCTTAATTTGTAGATGAAGAGCACCATCATTAATGCAGTTATTTAGACAGCTTTCATGAATTCATATGATCTGGTTAGTGCTTTTCTAACTAGCCACATTTCAAACCTCTTTTCACTTGCTACGTGGTGTTTTTCTCCAAGGCTTTGCACACACTATTTATCTGCGTAGATTGAGCTATTCTACTTGCACTCTGATTGTTAGATCAGCTCGAGATCTCGCGTTTCTTCTCATGTGGCGGACGCAGAACATACAACATGGCGAATTCCACACAGCTGGGGTGGGTGCAAAATGTCAGTTTGGAGCGGCTGCAGGGAATGAAGCATCAAGCAGCCCGCATGCGCAAAGGAACAGCCAACCAGACGCTGATATATAAGCAGTAATGGCACCTCTTACCAATCAGTGGACTTTTCCTGACTCATCCCAGAAGGACTCTGACCTCAGCAGGATCCCCTGACCAATCCCAGAGGACACAGGACTCTAGATAC
>PVHX01013089.1:0-56297 GCA_004024805.1 Geosciurus inauris | reverse complement strand
AAGAATCAATAAATGGGATGGACTTAAACTAAAAAGCTTCTTCTCAGCAAGAGAAACTATCAATGAAGTGAACAGAGAGCCTACATTCTGGGAGCAAATTTTTGCCACATGCACATCAGACAGAGCACTGATCTCCAGGATATATAAAGAGCTCAAAAAACTTAACACCAAAAAAACAAATAATCCAATCAATAAATGGCTAAGGAGCTGAATAGAAACCTCTCAGAAGATGATATACAATCAATAAACATATATATGAAGAAATGTTCAACGTCTCTAGCCATTAGAGAAATGCAAATCAAAACTACCCTCAGATTTCATCTCACCCCAGTCAGAATGGTAGCTATCCAAAATACCAGCAACAATAAGTGCTGGCAAGGATGTGGAGAAAAAGGTACACTCAAACATTGCTGGTGGGATTGCAAATTGGTGCAACCAATCTGGAAAGCAGTATGGAGACTGCTTAAAAAACTTGGAATGGAACCACCATTTGACCCAGCTATCCCTCTCCTTGGCCTATACCCTAAAGACTTAAAAACAGCACACTACAGTAAAGCATCCACTTCAATGTTTATAGCAGCACAATTCACAATTGCAAAACTGTGGAAGCAACCCAGATGCCCTTAAATAGATGAATGGATAAAGAAACTGTGGTACATATACACAATGGAATATTATTCAGCAATAAAAGAGAATAAAATTATGGCATTTGCAGGCAAATGGATGGAGTTGGAAAGCATTATGCTAAGTGAAGTAAGCCAATCCCAAAAAACCAAATGCCGAATGGTCTCTCTCATTAGTGGATGCTGATGAATAAGGGAGGTGGGAAGGGGAAACATAAGAGAAATAGAGGAACACTGGATGCGACATGTGGGAGGCAGGGGGCGGGAAAGGGGAATGGGTATAGTAAAGATGGTTGACTGAGATCATCATCACTACCCTTGGTGCATGTATGAAAACACAATTGGTGTAACTTTATCTGGTTTGCAACCAGAGAAATGGAAAAACTGAGCTCTATATATGTGCTATGCCTTGAAATGCAATTAAATAAACTAATTAAAAAAAAAAAAAAAGAAAGGCATGGCAGAGGAAAACTTCTCAACTTATGGCAGCCAGAAAGCAGAGAGAGTAAAGAAGTAGACAGGGACAAGACATAGGTGCACCCTCAATGCACCAACTAGGGGTGCACTCCCCCAGCTAGGCCCTAGCACCTGCAGTTGTCACTACCTCCTAATAATGCCATCAAATATAATCCCTCAATGGATTAATCCATGGATGAGGTCAGAGACCTCATGATCCAATCACTTCCCAAAACCCCCACCTCTGAGCATTCCTGCATTAGAAGCCAAGTCTTCAACACATGGAGCTTTGGGGGACACTTCAAAACACCTCCATAGGGCTGGGATTGTGGCCAGTGGTAGAGCGCTTGCCTTGCATGTGTGAGGCACTGGGTTCCATTCTCAGCACCACATAAAAATAAATAAATAAAATAAAGATATTTGTATCCATCTATAACTGAAAAAAATATTTTAAAAAAACCCACCTCCATATTAGTCTCCTTAGACTGCCATAACAAAATAGTATAGACTGGGCTTTTTTTTTTTTTTGGTACTGGGGATTGAACTCAGGGGCATTTGACTACTGAGCCACATCCCCAGCCCTATTTTGTGTTTTATGTAGAGACAGGGTCTCACTGAGTTGCTTAGCGCCTCGCAATTGGTAAGGCTGGCTTTGAACTCGCGATTCTCCTGTCTCAGCCTCCCAAAGTGCAAGGATTACAGGTGTGCGCCACTGCGCCTGGCTCAAGACTGGCTTTGAACTCGCGATTCTCCTGTCTCAGCCTCCGGAGCCTCTGGGATTACAGGCGTGCGACATTGCGCCTGGCTTAGACTGGGTATATTAACTAACAGATATGTAATTTCTCAGTTTTGAAGGCTGGAAAGTCTAACATCAGGATGCCAGCACAGCCGGGTGTGGTGGTACTCACCTATAATCCCAGCAGCTCTTGAGGATAAGGCAGGAGGATCACAAGTTCAAAGCCAGCCTCAGCAATTTAGTGAGCCCTGTATCAAAATTTTAAAAAAATAAAAATAAAAGGGCTAGGGGTGTGATTTGGTGGTTAAGCACCCCTAGATTCTGTCCCTGGTAACAATAAAATAAAATAAAAAATACCAGCTCATTTGATTAAAATAAGGACACTTGCCCTAGCTTGCAGATGGCCACTTTCTCACTATGTCCTTCCTTAGGGGAAATAGGGATTGAAATCACTCTCTCTTCCTCTTCTTACAAAGCTGTAATCCCATTGGATTAGGGTCCCTCTCTTATGACCACATATGTGTGTGTGTGTGTGTGTGTGTGTGTGTGTGTTCTGCTGGAGATACAAACCAGGGCCTCTTGCATGCTAAGCACACACTCTGCTACTGAGCTACATACCTAGCCCCACTGATTTAATCTTTGCTGTTCTTTTGTTTGTTTGTTGTAGTGCTAAAGACTGAACTCAGCACCTCTAAGATGCTAGGAAAGTGTTCTACCATTTATTTTTTTCTGAGACAGGATCTCACAAAATGGCTGAGGCTGGCTCTGAATTTGTGATCCTTCTGCCTCGGTCTCCTGAGTAGCTGAGATTACAGGTATGCACCACCATGTCCTGTACATTTAATATTAATTATCTCCTGAAGACTTTATCTCCCTTAGTCATATTAGGATTAGGATTTAAACATGTAAATTTGGGAGGACGTAGTTCAGTCCATAACACTCTCTTAATTGACTAAATACTGTGCCTAGTGCTTATGTAAATTGCCTAATTTTGTCATGACAGTATCCTTACTGGATGAGAATTATTTTCACCATCTCACAGATGAGAAACCTGGGGACAAGGAACTTGACTTGGGGAGGTGGGGGATGAGTGGCTGCTCTTTATAGCCTACTGTGCTACCTTGGCAAGTAATCTATAGCACCAGCGTAAGGACTCACTGACTTTGTTTTTTTCTTTAAAGAACTTATTAAGGTAACACAAAATTAACATTCATATTTATTTATTTGCATAGTACTGGGAGTTGAACCCGGCGCCTTGCACATCTAGGCAAGTGCTCTACCACTGAGCCTCATCCTCAGCCCTTTTTAGTTCTCATTTTGAGACAAGGTCTTGCTAAGTTGCCCAGGCTAGCCTTGAACTTACAATTCTCCTGCCCCAGCTTCCCCAGTTAAAAATAAATAAATAACACTTCAACAATCCCGTGGCATGTATTGCACTCACAATGTCACATTGGTGTGCCACTACACTTCTATCTACATCCAAAATATTCCCACCCCCTCAGGGGGGCAGACACCTTGCCCATTCAAGCCCTGTTCTCCTGGTTCCCCATCATCCCAACCCCAGGTAGGACTCCTGACTCTAAAGGTAGCTTTTTGACCACAGATACCCACCACACCTTCCTGCTAAGTCAAAAGCACAGACTCTGAAAATTGTCAAGGATATAAAGGGATAATTCTGGTGTGATGAACAGCAGCTGAGACACTCACTTAGGCCTTTTCTCTCTGGTGGGAGGTGTGGTGTGTTCCCTGACACCAAGGAGTAGACCAGATTGCCTGCTCACTTCCAGTTACCTCACAGGAGGGCACCTGGGGGGCTGAGATGGGTAGATTGGTGCTAACAGCGGCTGTTGCCAAACCTTAGAAGTCAAACCTCACAAGTTGTCTTTGCTTTTATTTTGGTTTTAGAGAGAGAGGGGACAAGGGAGGTGTAGAAGTCTATAAAGGGGGAAGGAAGAGAAGCTGGTAACTTCAGAAAAAAAGTCATCTCTGGAAACTAAACAGAGTGAAGGTGTTGGGAGCCATAGGGAGGGCAGTAGAGGCCCATGTCTTACTTGAATGCAGCACCCTGTAAAATATGGCTGCAGGAAGCCTGGGGAGACAGGTACCAAGCATGGGAACCTTGGGGACTCCAGGGAGCGTCTCCACAGCTGAGGCAATAGTCACCATGTCTCTGAGCCTACCTGACTGACAGGGAAGAGCAGCCGGAGGCCCAGAGTTCCACAGCAGGAAAGACAAGCTGTGAAGCCCAGGGCTTTGGACTGAAGACTAGGTCCCTCCCATTGCTGGACAAGGCCAAGGCCCCACCCAACCTGGATTGTTAGACAACTCTAACAAGAGGGAGCCAGGCGCGGTGGTGCACGCCTGTAGTCCCAGCACTTCAGGAGGCTTAGACAGGAGAATCACCAGTTCAAAGCCAGCCTCAGCAACGGCGAGGCGATAAGCAACTCAGTGAGACCCTGTCTCTATATAAAACACAAAACAGGGCTGGGGATGTGGCTCAGTGGTCAAGTGCCCCTGAATTCAATATCCAGTACCAAAAAAAAAAAAAAAAAAACCCAAGAAGGAGAAATCCCCTACAACACCACTGAAGTGAACTTTCTCATTGCTTTGGCTAGTGAAGACTAAGGATCAAAGCTAATTTGATTAGAACATACAGATACAGTAGCAACTCATACATCAAATATCATCGAGCAGTGCATATCTAGCCCATTGCATTTGGAGGTAAAGCCTTTCCTTGGTATAGTTATGAGTGTAAATAGAGGAAAGAAGGAGCATTCAGAGCAGCAAGACTCTAATTATATAACCTGAATATTACATTTTCTGCTAATAAAGCCACATCCATGGGGATGATGATGCTATTATAACCATGCACATATATCTGTCAATTCATACAATGAAATCCCTCAAATCTCTCAAAATCTTTGCTTCACTCTTCATTATGCCCAAAATTACAACTCCAATTAAATATTCATATCTCTAATGAAACATCAACTATTTTGTAAGTTTCCTTTTTTAAGGATGCTCTTTTAACCAAAGAAATGTGTTTTGTTTTTTGGTTTTTTTTTAAATTCTCGTATTCACAAGTAGTTTGAAACTGGCAACCAATTGTTTATATAAAAAATAGGTAGTGAGCTGAAAACGTAGGACAGCTTAATTACACGCTGACAGCTGGGAAGGCAAGGCGACAGGCTAGCTTGCCAGATCCATAAAACGGACTCATACGTTGTATGAGCTGCTGGATCTTTGAGAAATCACAAAAGGCAAATCAGCAAAGAGAGGAATTCATAAAAGAGAATAAAGCTTTGCAAAAAAAAGGGGAACCTGTCTTCACATCTTCAGAAGTGACTAAAATATTTTAATAGGGCCCTTTTAGTGCCTCTCTTTGCTTGCCTATGAAATATTGACAGTTCTTCCAAACTGGAAGACATCAAAACTCATTAAACTCACTGTCTTACTTGATTGAATAAAAACAGGTAGAAAGACAGAATCTTTATTATGAGAAAAGAGAAACAATGGAATGCCTGGGAATTGGAGTTCCAAACATCAATCTTAATTTGATTAAACAATAGAAAGTACATAAACAATAGGTTGAATGCAAACTGATGTTCCAAACACACAGTGCATTCCTGAGCAGTTGGTTCACTAGGCCTGAGCACCCCTGCCCTTGAGAAGCCACGCTTTCTGAGACATCTCAAGTACAACCAACCTGTCATTTAACACCTTCCAGTCCTGATGGGCCTCCAAGGTTTAACTTTTTTGACCTGCTGTTGTTCTCCCGCTCATTTCCGTTTCCTTCACATTTCTCCCAGGGTATGTGTGTTGACCTTCATCTTGGGACTATGTTCAAAGGTCACCTACTTCCCTTCTAGCTTTGAAAGGATTCTACATGCACAGAGAGACCAACCTGGAACATGTGAAGACAGACCTTCACCTTTTCTGGTTTTTAGATTAAAGGAATATTAAAAAGAGAGGGAAAATAGAGGAGAGAAGGTGATAGTTCATATCTGAATTAAAAAGAAATGTTTTTAAAAATCTGACACTGAGCCGGGCGCAGTGGCTCAAGCCTGTAATCCCAGCACTTAGGGAGGCTGAGACAGGAGAATCGCAAGTTCAAAGCCAGCCTCAGCAATGGTGAGGTGCTAAGCAACTCAGTGAGACCCTGTTTCTACATAAAACACAAAATAGGGCCGGGGAGGTGGCTCAGTGGTCGAGTGCCCATGAGTTCAATCCCCAGTACCAAAAAAAAAAAAAAAAAAAAAAATCTGACACTGGTTAGGCCAAATCACAGCAGAGCTTCCCTGAGACCAGGCTGCAAATAGTGATTGTCCTTTGTACCCACTGTGTTCGAGTCTTCAGATCACAGCCTTAGTTCCTTCACCCACACTTTGTGATGACAGGGTCACCACAGCCTTTACTGTCCTGGCCATCTTCCTATTCACTCTATAAAATTGATCATATAAACATTTTTATCTTTCAACTGCTGTTGGGATTTGGACTAAGCTGTTCATAATCCAGTATTTGCATGGTGTTTTAGTTCGCAAGTTACTGTTCTGTGTGTGTTATCTCATTTAATCTTCACCATTCTCTGCTTTACAAATAAGGAAAACTGCAGATCAAAGGGGTTAAACAAGCCAGGCCCAATAGCGCACTTCTGTAATGCCAGCAATTTAGGAGGCTGAGGCAGGAGAATTCAAACTTCAAAGCCAAGCTGGGCACTAACTGTGCCAAAATAAAATAATAATAAAATAAAATAAAAAGGGTTGGGGACTTAATTCTAGTACAGAGACAGAGACACAGAGAAAGAGTGAGATTCCACAATTACCCAGAAAGAAAGAAAAGGACCCAGAGCTAAAACCCAGTTGGGCCCTTAATCTTCTAGTTCAGTACACTTCATGCCACCAATTCTGGTTCAAAGTGAATCTCTTTGAAATTCCTGATAAGACTGAAAGTAAGGCTTATTTGCAGGGATAAGCTATGGATTTTTGTAGCTTGTGGGTGCTCCAGGAAAGATATAATTTATTTGTATGGTTTCAAAACAATGCAAAAACAATCAAAAAGGTATCATCCCTACTTCTTCATTTTACATTCAAGCCTATTAGAAAACAAATGGTAAATTCAAAATCTACTTAGGTGACATATACCATTTCCTCTCTCTTTTTTTTATTACGTTCTGAATTTCAGCTCTATAAATATATTCTTTTTTTAAAATGTTTTTTTAGTTGTAGATGGACACAATATCTTTACTTATTTATTTGTATGTGGTGCTGAGGATCGAACCCAGTGCCTCACGCATGCTAGGCAAGCGCTCTACCACTGAGCCACAATCCCAGCCCCTCTATAAATATATTCTATTTACTTTGTTTGTTTGTTTGTTTGCAGTGATAGGGATGGAACCCAGGGCCTCACACACCAGGAAAGAGCTCTATCACTGAGCCACATCACCAGCTCTAAATACATTTCATGTGAAAGTTTTCTGATCAAAAAGTTCTAGGATTTATAAAATGTACCTTAAAAACTATTCCCTCTTACACTCCCTTCCTCAGAATGTGTCAAATTAAAACAAAGGTTCACATTTGAGAATAAACTATTTCCCAACAATTAAAACACCCTGTAGTGGGCTAGGGTTGTGGCTCAGTGGTAGAGTGCTTGCCTAGCATGCGTGAGGCACTGGGTTTGATTCTCAGCACTGCATATAAATAAATAAAATAAATAAAGATCCATCAACAACCAGAAAAAAATATTTAAAGAAAACACCTTACATTCTTTCAAGGAATACATTCTAAACATTGGGACTATATCCTCCATGTGATTTACATTTCCTTTGCACAATTTCCTACAGGTTTGAGAATTTTTGAATAGAAAGAAAGCATAACTGAAGAAAAAGTAAAAAAAGAAAAAGGAAAAACACATTTAAAAAAAAAAAACAAATGCTCTGTCCTTTGCTATTGACTGTTACACTCGATATACTCAAAAATTTGGAAAAAAATTTTTTGGTGAGGAGGGTACTGGGAATTGAACCCAGGAGCACTTAACCACTAAGCCACATCCCATCCCTTTTTAATATTTTATTTAGAGACAGGGTCTTGCTAAGTTGCTTAGGGCCTCATTAAGTTGCTAAGGCTGGCCTTGAACTTGTGATCTTTCTGCCTCAGCCTCCAGAGCAGCTGGGATTACAGGCATGCACAACCGTGCCCAGCTACAAACTTTTCTTATGTGTATGAGCAACAATTTAGCTCTTTATACTGTGTATGTGTGTGTTTGTATCACAGGGGAATGGTGCCAGGACAACAGTATTCCCTCACCCACAGATGCCAAAATCTACGGATTCTCAAGTCCTTTGTATAAAATGGGGTAGTGTTTGCATGTAACCCATGTATTTTCCATATACTTTAAATTATCTCTAGATTACTTATAATACCTAACACAATGTAATGGTCTGCAAATCATTGTTATTCTGTATTTTTTTTTTAAAAATAATGATAAGAAAAGTCTTCAGTATAGAAGTAATTTTGGGGGCTGGGGATATAGCACAGCTGGTAGAGAGTTTGCCTCTCATACACAGGGCCCTGAGTTCAATCCCCAGCACCACAAAAAACAAAACAAACAAATAGAAGTGATTTTTTTGCCCACAAATACTTTAGATCTATGCTTGGTTAGATCTGCAAATGTGGAACCTGTGGACATATAGCATCCAGAGAATAACAACCAGGAGATAATCGTGGGTAATATCTAAAGAATATGTATTCAGGAAGCCTGGCTAAACCAAAGGAAACAATGAATGGCATGGGTGCCTGAGTTCTGTACTTATCTAAAAGAAAGTAAGAGTAGCTGTTGCTCATACTATTTTTAGATGATAATAAACTGAGAACTCATTTAACTGTAATCTATTAGGAAGATTTAATCAGCAATCAATTGACTTTTTTCCATTTTACTTTATAGAGGCCTTTAGAATGCAAAAGGGCCACATTTTATTTTTATTTATTTATTATTTAATTATTTTGTAGTATTAGGGATTGAACTCAGGGCCACACACATGCTAGGCAAGTGCTCTACCACTGAGCTGTATCTCCAGCCTCACACACTTATTTTTTAATAGAGATGTTTCCTAGAGCAAGATCCCCTGACAGTGACTAGCAGAGGACTATGACACATCGTGTTTTGAGCCAAAAATGTAATCTACTAATAAGAAAATGTGTTATTTCAAGTTCAAATTCTACAAATGAACTGCTGAGGAAGTGAAGGTGAGCAGCTGAGAAGGGGACAATTAGGGAGAGGAAGGGACTAAGAGAAGAGCTCCTGTTGCCTCCCACCCCACTCCTGCACCTGTCAGCCCTTGAGACCCAGAGGAGAATGGGGAGAGTAGCCCAGCACTGCAAAGACCCAGTGCTGTCTAGCAGCAATGTGATGCTTCGTGGAAACTCCACCCATGAAGTGATTATTCATTCATTCATGATAAATGAGAATGCTGCTCACAGGGTTAGCTCTTCCTACCCTCCAAACAATGACCCAGGTTTAAATACTGTGTCCTGGGGAGATGGAGACCATCGCCACTCCACACGCACTTCCACTCTCTTCACATTTGCTCCACCCCTCAGCATCCATATCGAAAGATGACAGTTCCCAGTCTCCCTTGGAGAAGGAAACATGGGAGATGTGGAAGCAGAAGCAAGGTGGCAGCCACTGTGTTCCTGTGGAGGTCCAAGAGGACACGTGGGCTCTAGCACACACGAGTGTGTACAGCTGCTGTGCAGCATATTTCACTGTTGGTTCAATAGCCACATTGGCTTTCTGACCACTGGACCCCCATGCAGGGGTGAAGCCACCTTGAAGCTAAAAATCTAGTCATGGTCACCAACTTTTTAAAAAAATTTATTTATTCTAATTAGGTATACATGACAGCAGAAGGCATTTTGATTCATTGTACACAAATGGAGCACAACCTTTCATTTCTCTGGTTGTACATGATATAGAGCTACACCACATGTGCAGTCATACATGAACCTAGGGCATTGTCCATCTCATTCTACCATCTTTCCTGCCCCCATGTCCTATCCCCTTTCTTCCCTCCCCTTTGACAGTCACCAACTTTTGCTCCTCTCAAAACCAATGGCTTTTCGGGCACGGTGGCGCAAGCCTGAAATCCCAGCACTTAGGGAGGCTGAGACAGGAGAATTGCGAGTTCAAAGCCAGCCTCAGCAACGGCGAGGCGCTAAGCAACTCAGTGAGACCCTGTCTCTACATAAAACACAAAATAGGGCTGGGGGTGTGGCTTAGTGGTTGAGTATCCCTGAGTTCAATCTCCAGTACAAAACAAACAAACAAACAAACAAAACCAATGGCTTTATAAGTGTCTAAGTTCCTTTCTGATTGAAAGAGCTTTCTCCTTAGCCGGGCACGGTGGCACAAGCCTGTAATCCCAGCACTTAGGGAGGCTGAGACAGGAGAATCGTGAGTTCAAAGCCAGCCTCAGCAACAGCGAGGCGCTAAGCAACTCAGTGAGACCCTGTCTCTACATAAAACACAAAATAGGGCTGGGGGTGTGGCTTAGTGGTCGAGTGCCCCTGAATTCAATCTCCAGTACCAAAAAAAAAAAAAAAAAAAAAGAAAGAAAGAGCTTTCTCCTGCATTAAACCTTGGCTGGTACTGCTTGGTATAACATTGGGGAGGAAGATCCTCCCCCTTTTTTTTTCTGCACACTGCATTGGACCATGTAATCAATGGCTCAGTCCTATCTGCTGCAAAGTCAAATTCAACTCATCCTTTTCTCTTTTTTTGTGGTGGTGGTACTGGGAAATGAACCCAGAGATGTTTTATCACTGAGCCACATCCCAAGCTCTTTTTTATTTTTTTGTGACAGGGTCTCAGTAAGTTGTTTAGGGCCTCGCTAAATTGCTGAGGCCAGCCTTGAACTTGCAATTCTTTTGCTTCAGCCTCCCAAGCTGCTGGGATTACAGGTGTGTGCTACCATGACCAGCTCAACTAATTTTAACTGCACCTCAGCATATCCTAATGAGACATCATATCCCACTGTCTTCATCTGCTCAGGCTGTTATAATAAATAACATGAGCTGGATAGCTTGTAGAGAACAAAAATTTATTTCTCACAGTTCTGAACTCTGGGAAGTCCAGAAGTCAAGGCACAGACAAATTTTGTGTCTGGTTGAAGGTCCCCTTCCTAACAGGCCTCTTTTATAAGAACACAAATCTCATTTGTGGGGGCTCCATCCCCACAATCTGATCACCTCCTCAAAGCTCCACCTCCAGGATTAAGAGGATTAGGATTTCAACATAAGGATTGGGGCATGGGTGAGTGGGGCACAGAAACATTTAGACTATGACACTCATCATCTCCAAAGTCTCATTTGTAAACTGCCTTCTCAGTTTTGTCTAGGGTTAAAAGGTTTTACTTCCAGTTGGATGAGATGGTTCATGCTTCTAATGCCAGCAATTCCAGAGGCTGAAGCAGGAGGATCACAAGTTCAAAGCCAGTGTTAGAAACTTAGTGAGGCCCTAAGCAACTTAGGGAGACCCTGCCTCAAAATAAAAAAATAAGAGCTGGGTATATATCAGTGGTTAAGCACCACTGGGTCCAATTCCCGGTACAAAAAATAATTTATTTCCAAAACCAACGATATTACTGGCACAAGGCAAACAAGAACACATCAACAAATGTCCAGCATCTCTCAAGTAGTGCACTTGGACATGTAGTCCCAAATGCTTCTTTTTTTAATTTTCTCTCTTTTCTGTCAACCTATTTTGCATATTTCCTCTCTTCTCTCTCTCTCTTTTCCCTCTTTATCTTCCTTTTTTTTTCTCCTTCTACACAGTGAGTGGCAAGCTGGGGCAGGCAGGTGGGCCAGTGGGAGCACAGGAGCCCACCCCACAAGCAAGCTTCAGCAAGGGGAAAGAAGGAATCTTTTGAGGATCACCAGTCTGAATTTATAAGACATATGGGTCACAGAATATGTTAGGAGAGGTCTTTTGCTTGAAATCAAATATACAGTGTATATGATCAATGTTGGCCTCGTAGACACAGCTAATGTGCTCAACAGCATTCCAACTAAAACCTTTGCACAATTGTAACTTAATTTACTTAATAAAATAAATACTATTATTTAAAAAATGCATCAATAGATAGTTTGGAAAAATAGAAATGGGAACAGTAAACATATGCAAAGACACTCAACTTCATTAAAAAATGGCAAAAAGTGAATAAACACAAAAGTGGAGTAACATTTCTTTTACGTATGTTGACAAAAAAAATCGAGTTTGACAATATCAGATATTGGAAGACTATGGGAAGATAGGATTGGGGGGGGTAGTGGGGATTGAACCCATAGGCGCTTAACCACTGAGCTATATCCCCAGTCCTTTTTATCTTTTATTTTGAGAAAGGGTCTTGCTAAATTGCTTAGGACCTCACTAAGTTGCTGAGGCTGGCTTCGAACTTTCCATCCTCTTGCCTCTGCCTCCCAAGTAGCTGGGATTACAAGTCTGCACCACTACACTCAGCAAGATAAGCATTTTCATTCTCTGCTTGCTGGGAGCATGAATTGGTATTGAGGCCTTTAAGGGAAATTTGAAATGTTCTGGAATTTTTTTTTCACATACATGAAGTTATTTATTTCCTATAGAAAATAGCAAAATCGAAAGAGGGAGAGAGAGAAATCTGGGATTTTAAGACTGCATAGGTGAAACAAGTCTACATTTTCACCTCCACATACAAAGGAAAAATGTCTAAGCATATTTGTTGCACCATTATTTAAAATAGAAAATATGTTTGCTATAGTTTGGAACTGAAATGTCCTGCAAAGGCCCATGTGTTAAAGGCTTGGTTCCTAGCATGTGATGCTATTGGGAGATAGTGGAACCTTTAGGACATGAGGCCTAGTTGGAGGAATTAGGTCATTGGGGGCATAACCTTGAATATTGGGATACTGGGATTCAGTCCCTTCCTTTCTCTTGCTTCCTGGCTGCCTTGTGGTAAACAGGCTTCCTCTACCACACAATCCCACCATGATGCACTATGCTGCCATAGGCCCAAAGCAACAGGACCAAGTGGCCATTAACTGAAACTATGAGCCAAAATAAATCTTTCCTCCTTATAAGTTGATTATGTCATGCATTTTGTCACAGTGAGGAAAAGCTGACTAACATAATGTTTATCTAAAGATGCCAATCAATAAATGAACAGCTACATAAACTGTAGTATGGATAGTTCCATGGGGAAAAAAACGAGGCAGTTATTAATAAGGATGAGATGGATCCACGTGTACTAACCTGGAAAGATCTCCAAAATCTACTAGTGAGTATGAAAGTCAATTGCAGAATGATTCACTTGTTATCATTTTCTTAAAAGTATATTCATTCATATATATAAGAATATATATATATATATATATATATATCCATAACACATATTTGTCTGTTTAAATGCCAGAGATGGCCTGAAGGAATACATACTAAATAATGATTACCACTAGAGAATAGAAGGAGAGCAAGATTGGGGAGGTAGGAGTCAAGGGGAATTTAGTCATATCTGTAATATCAAAATTTTTGGGGAGGACTGGGGATTGAACTCAGGGGCACTGGACCACTAAGCCATATCTCCAGCCCTATTTTGTATTTTATTTAGAGACAGGGTCTCACTGAGTTGCTTAGCACCTCACTTTTGCTGAGACTAGCTTTGAACTCGCGATCCTCCTGCCTCAGCCTCCTAAGCTGTTGGCATAACAGTTGTGCGTCACCATGCCTGGCTTGCTGTAGTATCAATTTTTAATGAAGGGAATATGTCTATTTGTTGCTTGTGTGCTTAAAACTCTATTGACAACATCATGTTACTGAACTCATCAAACACTTACATGGAATAACAGTAGGTGGCACTTTATCAAGCCAGATCATGACTGGAAGCTGGGCATTAATGGAAAAAGAAAGAGCAAGGAATCATAAAAAATGATTCAGTTGCATTATTTGATCTATTATTAGTAGTAGGAGTAATTGCAGTAGTATTAATATTATTTTGGTACCAGGGATTAAACCCAGGGGCACTCTCCCCTTAAGCTACATTCCCCAGCCCTTTTTATTTTTTTATTTTAAGACAGAGTCTTGCTAAGTTGCTTAGGGCTTTGTTAAGTTGCTGAGATTGGCCTTGTACTTGCCGTCCTCCTGCATCAGCCTCTCAAGTCACTGGGATTACAGGCGTGTGCCATCGTGCCAGCTCCAGGGATTTTTGACTCATTATGAAGTGGAGCTCAGGAATAAAATGTGTGAAAAGTTTCCCTGGTGAGTATAAAGTGGAACCATGGTGAAGGTCACTAACAGTGACCCACCTGGCTGAAATTAATTTGACACCTAAAAAGGCAGAGCAGCAGGGCAGACATGGGTGAATGTGAGAGCCTTCTATCAACGAAGAAACATCCAGAGCCATTGCCAAGGAGCACAAACACTCGACTTACTAATTACTAACTGGTGCCTAAATTAACCACAAACAATAGCATAATCTTCTCCATAGACTTCATCCCCTAGCAGTCAAGTTACTAGATTTAATAAGATAGATAGACCTTTTGGAATAAGAGGAACAAGACTAATTGGTACCAGATTCTTATTTGTGGTGAAGATTAAAAAAAAAAATTAAAATCCAGAGTAAATTTGGCTGAGGAAGGGCAAAGCTATTTTCTGGCATAGATGAGTTCCAGTAGTGAGATTGTGTTTAACATTTGTCTGCAGGTCAAATAGTGTGTTTACAATACAGGTGCCCCAATAGGAGGTATGATGTGGGCAATCTAAGATGAGAGCAGGAATCTGCATCCTGACATATTCCTGGATGATAAGCAAGTGGTTCAGAGACCCCATTTTGAGTCTTTGTAATCACAGTGACTTGGGAGACCGAAACAGAAGGGTCCCAAGTTCAAAGCCAACATGGACAACTTAGTGAGACCCTGTCTCAAAATAAAAATATAAAAGGGCTGAGGATATAGCTTAATGGTAGAGAGCTCCTGCATTCTATCCCCAGAACAAAACCAAACAACAACAAAAAAGACAAATTCAGGTGAGGGGAACTTATACAATATTGATAAAGATGTAAATTAGCACAGCCATTGTCGAGAATAAGAAGTTTCCTCCAAAAAACTGGAAATAGAACTACCATGTGATCCATTAATTCCACTGGCTAGTAAATTTTCAAAGGAAATTAAAGCAACATGTCAAAGAGAGACCTGCACACCTATGTTTATTGCAGCAATATTCACAATAGCCTAGGTATGGTATCAGCCCAAATGTCTATCAGTAAATGAATGAAAAAAGCAAATGTGATCTATGTATATAATGGAATACTATTCAGCCATAAAAAAACAGGAGTCCTGTCATTTATGAAAACATGAATGGAACTGGAGACCATATGTAAAGTGAAATAAATCAGGCACAGAAATATATTCACCACATGATCGATCTTACCTGTGGAATCTAACAAAATTAAGAGTAGTATAGTGGTTACCAGAGGCTGGGAAGCGGAGGGGGCAGAGGGAATGGAGAAAGGTTGGTCAACAGCTACAAACTTTCAGTTAGATGGGGGGAATAATTTCTGATGTTCCATAACATAGAACGATGAATATTATTAATAATAATGCTTTATATATATCAAAAAATTAAAACAGATTTTAAGTGTACTCACCATAAAAAATGATAAAAGTTCAAGGTGATATGCAAATCACTTAGGTTGATTCTTTATCCCATGTATACCTGAATCAAAATTCCATAAATATGTACAAATCTTATATGTCAATCAAAAACAACTTTAATTAACATATTTTTCTTAAGAACAACAAAAATACCACTTGGTGAAATAGCACATAGATGTGTTCATAATTCCTTTTAGTTTTTGCATATTTCATCTCCAGCATTGTTTTGTTTTGTTTTGTAGTGGAAATGGAACTCAGGAGCCCTCTACCATTGAGCTACGTCCCCAGCCCTTTTTATTTTGGGACAGGGACTCACTAAGTTGCTGAGGCTAACCTTGAATTTGAGATCTTGCTGCCTCAGCCTCTTGAGTTTCTAGGATTACAGGACATCACCTCTATGACTGGTTCCTTCTTATTTCTTTTATTTTTCCCCTGTAAAGAACCCAAATTTTCACTTATATCCCTTTGAAAAATCATTCATTTGATTTGTCAGTCTTCTTTGTAACCAGTTGCATCTCTGCTGCCATGTGATCACCCAAGGCCTTCACAGGATTGTTATAAGAAAGCTTCAAATTAGAGTAAGCACATTTTATAATAGCAGCTTTTTCCTTTTGTTTTTTTGGTGATGTGATTTGAATCCAGGGCCTCACATACTAGACAGACACTCTACCAATAACCACTTTCTTTTTATTTGTTCGTTTGTTTATTTATTTATTTATTCATTCATTCTAATTAGGTATACATGACAGCAGAATGCATTTTGCTTCATTGCGCACAAATGGAGCACAACTTTTCATTTCTCTGGTTTACACAATACAGAGTTACACCATATGTGCAGTCACACATGTACCTAGGGTATTTTTTTTTAAAATTTTTTGTTTTAGTTGTAGATGGACACAATGTCTTTATTTTACTGCTTTGTATGTGGTGCTGAGGATCGAACCCAGGGCCTTACGCATGCGAGGCAGGCGCTCCACCGCTGAGCTACATTCCCAGTCCGCCTAGGGTATTTTTGTCCATCTCATTCCACCATCTTTCCTGCCCCCATGTCCCACGCTCTTCTTTCCCTCCCCTTTGATCAAAGTTTCTCCATTCTTCCCATGCCCCCTCCCACATTACGGATCAGCATCCACTTATTGGAGAGAACATTCGGCCTTTGGTTTCTTGGAGTTGGCTTACTTTGCTTAGCATGTTGTTCTCCAACTCTATCCATTTACCTGCAAATGCCATAATTTTATTCTCTTTTAATGCTGAGTAATATTTCATTGTGTATATATACCACAGTTTCTTTATCCATTCATCTATTGAAAGGCATCTAGGTTGGTTCCACCATTTAGCAATTGTGAATTGAGCTGCTGTAAACATTGAAGTGGCTGCATCACTGTAGTACGCTGTTTTTAAGTCCTTTGGGTATAGACCAAGGAGTGGGATAGCTGGGTCAAATGGTGGTTCCATTCCAAGTTTTCAAAGGAACCTCCATACTGTTTTCCAGATTGGTTGTACCAATTTTCAGTCCCACCAGCAATATATGAGTGTGCCTTTTCCTACACATCCTCGCCAACACTTGTTTGTATTCTTGATAACTGCCATTCTGACTGGCATGAGATGAAATCTTAGAGTAGTTTTGATTTGCATTTCTCTAATGGCTAGAGATGTTGAACATCTTTTCATATGTCTGTTGATTGTCTATCTTCTTCTGAGAAGTGTCTGTTCAGCTACTTAGCCCATTTATTGATTGAGTTGTTTGTTTTTTTTTGAATAACCAACTTCTTTAGTGAGTATTCTGAAACTGTGAAATAAATGTTTGAACATATAGATAGTAATGATTGCGATGTTTAAAAAATCTTTATTGGGTTTTAAAATTATGTAATCTGATATTGGAGACACAGTTCACTGGTAAGACATGTGCTTAGTATGTGTGAGACCCTAGATTTGGCCTCTAGTGATACACACACACAACCATTCTTAAAAAAAAAAAAAAAAAGCCTGCCAAAACAATGTTGTGTAATTATTTGTAGTGTGTGTAATGTTGTGTAATTATTTTACAATGTTGTGTAATTATTATGTAGAAATAAAAGTAAAAATAGAGTGCCAGGCGTAGTGGCACACACCTGTAATCCCAGTGTGTGGGAGGCTGAGATAGGAGAATCACGAGTTCAAAGCCAGCCTCAGCAATCACAAGGCGCTAAGCAACTCAGTGAGAGCCGGTCTCTAAATAAAACACAAAATAGGGCTGAGGATGTGGCTCAGTGGTCGAGTATCCCTGAGTTGTATCCCCAGTACCTCTCCCCCCAAAAAATAGAGTAAAAGTTTTAAAAATGCACTTTGCCCCAAGTCCCAATCCTACAAGGCAAAATTCACTGCTGTTGACCATTGATATTTATATGTAAGCTTCATGAGGTCTTGTCTATACACTGCATTTCTAAATCCTGCCAACACCTAATATATAGTAGGCATTCAAAAATTATTGATTGAAGCTGAGTGTGGTGGTGCACATCTGTAATCCCAGAGGCTCTAGCCTCAGCAACGGCAAAACACTAAGCAACTCAGTGAGACTCTGTCTCTAAATCAAACACAAAATAGAGCTGGGGATGTGGCTCTGTGGTCAAGTACCCCTGAGTTCAATCCCTGGTATGAAAAAAAAAATATATATATATATATATTTATGTATATATACACATATATATATAGGTTAAATGATTAAAGAAGTGTTCTATATTTATATTTTTTACTTTAATATCATGACATTACATTTAGTGTATATCTATACACACATATTTACATAATAGAATTATATATGCAGTAGATTTAGATATACAGGCAAATATGTTAACACCTTTTGTAAGGTAAACTCATTATGTAAGCATTCTTTATTAATGAAGTGCAATCTTTATCATACATTAAGCCCTAACAAATACCTGGATATGTTTTTATCATCTCTATTCTATTCATAAATCTATCTGTCAGCTATGTAGCCAATATATGTCATTCTGACATACCTTCAAGTTTGACTATTTAACATATGAAGTAATAACCAAAGAAAGAGTGGAAAAAATCACCCTTAGTGAAGGAAAGAGGGAGAGAAGCTAAGAGTCTTGTCATTATGGAAGACAAGATAGTCTCAAAGGACTTCTCACTGCAAAATAATGAAATCTTGTACAAAACAAAATGTTTATTACTTGGCTTCTGGGAAGTAAGGCAAACCTCTGACATGGGAAAACCTTGAACTAAAACCAAAACAGAAGTACTAAGATCTGGCAAAGATCAGCTTGTCTACAAGCATGTGTTGGTGTCAATTCTATAATGTGGAACTAGAATTTTGGATCAGTGGAAGAAGATGATACATGTGAGACTTCCTGATTAAAGAAGAGGTTCTAAAATGGCTCCTAGCAGAAAATAACCCATCCAAACTTTCAGTACATAAATTTTCCAAAGGGTACTGATAACCAAATGTCATCTTCAAATGTGTATGTAAATGAAGTACTTTCAAATGAGAGGCAGCAAAAATCACAAACAACAGATTAAGACACCAATAACTTTTGATATTATATTTATCAGGCACAAAATATTTAATTATGTATAAGAAGTTTTAAGGAAATGGAAATCACAAAGCAATAAATTATGAAACACAAATAGGAGAAATAAAAGATTATTAAAAATGAATGAGAGTATCCACAAATTCTAATAAAGATGTTAGAAAAAGGCAAAAAAACCTTTAAAATATAAAAATAGATATCATTATTGAAGTAAAATCTGAATTATGTGGAAAAAGATTAGATAGCATTTAAAAGAAAATTAGTAGCTGGGAGCAATGGCACACATCTGTAATTCCAGCACTTTGGGAGGCTGAGACAGGAGGATCATGAGTTCAAAGCCAGCCTCAGCAACAGGGAGGCACTAAGCAACTCAGTGAGACCCTGTCTCTACACAAAACTCAAAATAGGGCTGGGAGTGTGGCTCAGTGGTTGAGTGCCCGAGTTCAATACCCAGTACCAAAAAAAAAAAAAATCAGTAAATTGAAAGTCAAAAATGAAGAAACTACTAAAAACACAGCTCTCCTGTCCCCAAATGAATAATATGAATAAAGATTATGAGATATGGAAGTCAGAATGAGAAGGTAAAGTACACATCTGAATGGAACCCCAGGAAAAGAAAATAGACATAAATGAGAAATAGTAATATTTAATGATATACTGACCAAGAATTTTCAGAAGTAACATAAGACATTAAGCCACAGATACAAAAGGAAAATATATGCCAAGTATTTTATATAGATACACACACATATATATTTATACATATACTATATATATATATATGAGTGTGTGTACACATATATACAGACACACACATATACACACATGATATATCAGTCATATCTGAGTGTGTGGGTGTATATATATATACACACTCAGATATGGCTGTGAAATACAAAACATCAAATATCACAGAATGCAGCTAACAAGACAAATTACCTATAATGGAATGACAATTAGAGTGACAGCATACATTTTAGCATTATTAGAGTACAAGAGACAGTGGAATAATAGATTATTTTTCAAATATAATGTCATATTTGAAAAAAAATCATAAAACTAAACAATTCATTATTCAGACACATACAATGCAATAAAAGTATTTTCAAGTTCAATAGAATTTTGGCAGAGCACTAGCCTAGCATGTGTGAGGCCCTGGAGTCAATCTTCAGCAAAACACACACACACACACACACACACACACACAATCAATAGGATTCCTTGATTCTTTTTTAAAAATTTTTTATTTGTTCTACTTAGTTATACATGACAGCAGAATGCATTCTAATTCATTGTACACAAATAGAGCGCAACATTTCAATTCTCTAGTTGTATGTGATGTAGAATTCATTGATTCTTTCCTTCTCATCTTGAATATTCAAGCTGGTCTTGTTTTGCTCTGTTTTCTGGGTGGTGCTAGGGATCAAAACCGGGGTCTGTGCATGCCAGGCAAGTGCTCTACAACTGAGCTACACATCTAACCCCTAGTACATTTCTTTCTTCAGTCATTATGATTTCATTAATGGGCTTTTTGGTTTCTTTATCCCTTGATATCTCGCTAGCTAAACTCCCCCCTCTCCATTACTGGGGATGGAACCCAGGGCCTCCGCATGCTAGGTAAGTATTTTACTACTGAGCTGCACCCCCCAGCCCTAGTATAACTTTTTATTATTCCATTTTATAGTGTTTATTGGCATTTTAGCTTTATCTCTTTTTGCTTCTTTTCTTTCATTTGGGTTTGGTTTGTGGAACTTATCACAGTCTCTATTCAAATAATATTATAGCAGCTGTCCTATAAGAACTTGACCTATTATATAAGAACCTTATTGGGCTGGGGTTGTACCTCAGTGTAGAGTGCTTGCATAGCATGCATGAGGCACTGGGTTTGATCCTCAGCACCACATAAAAAAATAAATACATAAAGTAAAGACATTGTGTCCATATATAACTTAAAAAAATAAAATTAAAAAAAAGAACTTATAACATTGTTCTTCATTTTTCTCTCTCAGCCTCTGCACTATTGTTGACATGCATTTTACTTCTATATTCACTTGGCTCTCATTATTCATAGATTTTAATATTTGTGAAGTAACCTACTTGCTAAAATTTACTTATAACCAAAACTTTGCAATTTAAAAGTCCGGTGCTATTGAAGTCATTTGTGAATGTGTTAGTCAGTTTTCTTTGCTGTGACAAAATACCCAAGAAAAACAACATAGAGAAGGAAAGATTTATTTTGGCTCACAATTTCACAGATTTCAGACCATGGTCAGCTAGCCTCATTGTTTCTGGGCTGTGATAAGGTAGAAAGAGGAAGGGGCTGGAGACCAGATACAGTTCCCAATGTCATGCCCCCAAGGACCCACTCTCTTCAACTATGTCCTACCTCCTACAGTTTCTACCTACTCCCAATAATCCATTCAAATTATGAATCCATCAAATGGATTAATCCACTGGTAAGGTTACAGCCTTCATGATTCAATCATTTCCTAAAAGCCCCATCTCTGAACATCCCTGCACTAAGGACCAAGCCTTAAACACATGAGGCTTTGGGGGACATTCCAGACCAAAACCATAACAGTGAACATTCTCAGAGCACCTTTGAGGTATGTGTTCCAGCCAGGTGGAACTGTAAACAAGTATCTTATCTGTTGTCTATTGAGTGCTATATTGTTGGCATTTTTGTGCTTTGTGGTGGTGATTTTGCTATTTAAAATGCCCTTGCCTACCCCCCCAAAAGACACATACACTGAAAATTATAAAATATTGCTGAAAGAAATTGAAGACACACGTAGATAGACATCTTGTGTTCATGGACTGGAAGACATAGTTCTGTTAAGATGTCAATAAAGCCCAAATGATCTACAGATACGATGCAGTCCTTATCAAAATCCCAATGAGCTGGGCGCGGTGGCCCACGCCCACACGCCTGTAATCCCAGCACTTTGGGAGGCTGAGACAGGAGAATAGCGAGTTCAAAGCCAGCCTCAGCAACTGTGAGGAGCTAAGCAACTCAGCAAGACCCTGTCTCTACAAAAAACACAAAATAGGGCTGGGGGTGTGGCTCAATGGTCGAGTGTACCTGAGTTCAATCCCCGGTACCAAACCTAATGATATTTTTTTGCAGAAACAGAAAAATTCATCCTAAAATTCTACAGATAAGATCTCAAGGGACTCTAAGTATCTGCAAAAAATCTTGAAAAAGAAGAAAAAAGTAAAAGTTTTATACTTCCTGATTTCAAAATTTCCTACAAAGCTACTATAAGAAAAATAGTATGCTTTAGGCCAATACTGACATAAAGACAGATACTGGACTGGTGGGATAGAACAGATGATCCAGAAATAAATCCTTTCATATATGGTCAAATGATTTTAAACAAGGTTCACCAGAATATTCAATAAGGAAAGGATAGTTTCTTCAACAAACAATGGGGCTTTTTGTTTGTTTGTTTGTTTCGTACTGGGAATTGAATCCAGGGGCACTTAACCACTCAGCCACATCCCCAGCTCCTTTTTATATTTTTATTTAGAGACAGGCTTTCACTGAGTTGCTTAGCAACTCGCTAAGTTGCTGAGGATGGTTTTGAACTTGCCATCCTCCTGTCTCAGCCTCTCCAGCTGCTGGGATTATATGCACGTGCTATCGCTCCCGACTTCAACAAACAACAACAGAAGAACTTGATATCTACATGTATATGAGTGAAATTAGACCCTTACCTTATACCATATTACACCAGAGAGGGAAACTTTTGATTTGGTGATGGTAGAAATGAAACTGAGTCATGTGAACATGTATGTACAGGCAGGGCTTTAAATGGAGCTTCAACTGAAGGCAGACAGCACTGACGGAGGGACCAGGCTGCTCCCAAACATAGGTAGGGCAAGCTTTTATTGATTTGCTAGGGTGGACTGCCTCAAAAGAAAAAGGAAGCCACCCATAGTGGCGCATGTCTGTGATCTGAGAGGCTTGGGAGGCTGAGGCAGGAGGATTGTGAGTTCAATGCCAGCCTCAGCAATTTAGGGAGAACCTAAGCAACTCAGTGAGACTCTATTTCTAAAAATTATATTTAGAAAAATGACTGGGGATGTGGCACAGTGGTTCAATCCCCAGTACCAAAAAATATAAAAAAGAAAAAGAACTAGGGTTATAGCTCATTGATAGGATGTCCCTGGGTTCAATCCTCAGTATTGCAAAACAAAACAAAAGAAGAAAATGGGGATGGAGATATAGCACAGTGGTAGAGAACTTTCTTAGCATGCTCAAGACTCTAGATTCCATTCGCAATACTGCATAAATAATTAAGAGCAAAGGATTCAAATAAACATTTCCAAAGAAGACATACAAACGGCCAATAAGTACATGAAAAGACACTCAACATCAGCAATCATCAGAGAGAACCCTATATGATACCACTTCACACGTGTTAGGATGGTTGTTACTAAAAACTAAAGTAAAATTACAACTGTTGATGAAGATGTGGAGAAACTCAAAACTTTGAGCAATGCTACAGGGAATGTAAAATGACATGGGTGTTATGAAAACTAGTAGAGCAATATCTAAAATATGGACATAGACAGCGGGGGATATAGGTCAGTTGGTAGAATGCTTGCCTCACCTGCACAACGTCCTGGGTTTGATCCCCAGTACGAAAGAAAGAAAGAAAGAAAGAAAGAAAGAAAGAAAGAAAGAAAGAAAGAAAGAAAGAAAATAAAAGAAAAGATGTAGAATTTCCATATGATCTGGCAATTTCACTCCTAAGTGTATACTAAATGAACGAAAATCAAGGTGTTTTTTTTTTAAATTATCTTTATTAGTTATAGATGGATACAATGCCTTTATTTTATTTATGTGGTGTTGAGAATCAAACCCAGTGCCTCACACATGTTAGGCAAGTGCTCTACCACTGAGCCACAACCCCAGCCTTAAAATCAAGGTTTTGACAAGATAGTTGTATACTCAATTATAACAGCATTATTCACAATTGCCAAAAGATTGGAGCAACCAAATGCTCATCCATGAATAAATGGATAAACAAAACATGGTATATATGTACAATGAAATATTACTTAACCCTAAGAAGAAAGGAAATTCTGATGTGCTACAGCACAGATGGACCTTGAGGACATTATGATAAGTATAACGCGTCAGTTACAAAAGGATGAATGTTGTATGATTCCACCTATATGAAGCATGCAGCATACTCCAAATACTGAAGACAGAAAATAGAACTATGATTGCCAGGACAGAAGGAAGGGAGGATGAGGGAGTTACTGTTTAATGGAAATGGAGTTTCTGTTTGGGAAGACCAAGAACTTCTGGAGGTGGATGATGGGTCAGGTAATAGTTACATAAAAATATGAAAATATTTAATGCCACTGAATTATTTACTTAAATTAATTAAAGTGGTAAATTTTATATCATATTTATCTTGCCACAATGAAAAATAATGTCTCCCAAGTGCAGTGCTAAAGTGCTATCTAGTGTTCTAAGTAGAAGACTCTAATATACATGCATTAGTGTGTTAGACAAGCTTTGTTCAAGAGTGAGATACAAATTTCTATGGCTATGTCCTTAATGTCACTAATTTTTATTTGCAGTGTCTCACAATTGTGAGACATATCTGATATGTTTTTCATCTCAGACGTATTTCTCAATTTAGTAATTTTGATTTAGGTATGTTTTAAAAAATAAGTTATAGATCTTTCTTTATTATGTTCATGATTTTTCATACCTTCTTGAATATATGGAAGAAATTTTTAAGTATAGTTATAGCCTGAGGGTGTAGTTCAGTGGAGGAGCACTTCCTTTCATGTGGGAGGTCCAAGGTTCAATCCTCTGCACTGTGAAAGTAAATTTTAAATACATATATATGTATAGTAGTTGCTTCAATATCCTTCTCTGCTAATTCTGCCAAATGTGTTATCTCTGGATCTGCTTCTATCTGTTGAGGTTTATAGTCATAGAATGTTTTGCTGCTTCTTTTCATGCCTGATATGTTTTGATTGAATACTTGGTAAATTTTTATTGTGAATTATACTTGGATGTTAAGGTTTTCATTGCTGGTTTGGGGGGGGGTTATTCCTTAATATTTTTGAGCTTTGCTCTTTAATGTAGATAAACTACTTGGGGACAGTGTGATCTTTTTGAGGATTGCTTTTAACTTTGTAAGGTGGGACCTGAGCAGCTTTCATCGATGGCTAATTTTGCCCTATTCCTGAGGCAATTTCCTTCTGACTATTACATGTGAATGAAAAGACTTCTCTAGAAGGTCTTGTCATCCTGGGCAGTGGAACACACACCTTCCAAGGCCTGTGTGAGTTCCATGGATTGTTTCACCAGTTTCTTTCCCATGTTCTTTCTCTGGCCTCAGCCTGTTCAGTATATTTTGACATTTAAGTACTAATGAACATTCAGCTGAAAACTTAACAAGAGCTCCCTGCAAATTTCTAGAACTTTCTTTGTGAGCAGTTTGCCGGTAAATAGGTACTGGGTTCTGTGAATCCCCAATTTAGTGTTCCCTAATTCTTAACTCCATCTTCCCAACTCAAGGAAATTGCTGGCCCTTGCTTGGTCCATCTCTTTGCTCTGTGTTCTAGAAATCATCTCCCAGCAGCAGGCTCAGGCAACCCCCAGGATCAGTCCATTAATTCTCTCTTTCTCTCTTTGCTGGTTCTCCTTCATCTCCATGATTGTTTCACCCCTAGAGTTGTCTAGTGCCCAGTCCTTGGGCTTCTTCCCTTTATACTCAGCACTTCTTTGGAGTGAGCCCACCTGCTCCAGGGTCACCTTCACTGTCAACATATTCACAATTCCTTAACTCATTCCTTTGGTCTGCATCTCACTTGAGAACTTCAGGCTCATTCGTCCAGTTACCTGCATGATGCTCTCACTTTGATATCTAATTCTTATCTCATACTTAACCTGATCTTAAAATTTGCTTCTCCTATATTGTTCTCAATAGCAGCTTTTCTTCTTCTAAATCCTAGGGATAAAGGCCTCGCTGCCATCCTTGGGCTGGGATTGTAGCTCAGTGGTAGAGCGCTTGCCTCGCATGCGTGAGGCCCTGGGTTCGATCCTCAGCACCACATACAAAGCAATAAAATAAAGACATTGTGTTCATCAACAACTAAAAAAAAAAAAAAAAAAAAAAAAATTAAAAAAAAAAAAAGGCCTCGCTGCCATCCTTGATCCATTTCTTTCTCTAAGCCTCAGATGCAGTTTGGCAAATCTTGGCCACTCTACCAAAACAGATGCAAGAATTCAGCACTTTTCACTACTCTTATCATCACCTCCTGATCCAGGTCACTGTCACCTCTTACTTGACTCCATTTAGCAGCATCTTAACTTCCCTGTCTTTGCCTTATTGGAATTCTTTCACAGGGCAGCAAAATTCATCCTGATTGGTCTTAAATTATAGCTTATCACTCCTCTGCCCAAAATCCTTCAGAGGATTACCAGTTATCTCAAAACAAAAGCCAAAGTCCTTGCTGCCACCACCCCCAGGACTCACCCTATTACCACATTGACTGTTCCTCTCCACCCACACAAACACACATGCTCTCCTGTAGTCACTTTGGCATCCTCATTGTTCCCCAGCTATTTCAGGCATGTTCCTAGGTAAGCCTTTGAGATTGTTGCTAGCTGTGTCTGGAATTCTTTTGCCCCAGCAAGTCCCATGGTCAGTACCCCCATGCTCCCCTCAGGTCTTTATTGAAAAGTTAACTTTTCAGTTAGACCTTCTGGATGCTTTATCAAAATATCCACCTATCTTCCCACATGTTTCCTAATTTAGCTTTCAACATTCTTATTTAATTCTCAACTCTTAATTATTCCCATTTTACAAGTGAGGAAAATGGAAGTTAGAGAAGTTAAGTGAATTGCCCAAGGTTATATTGCTAATGAATGCCCTAGAATGCAGACTGACTCCAGAATCTTCTCTACATCCTATCTATAATTATATTATATGTGTAATATTTGTCCTATATATCTATTTACTGGAGGGGGAATCCTACAGATATATCCTATCTGCCAGCTATGTTTCATCATTGACATTTCTAACTTCTCCATGATTGAGGTTACTTGTGGAGACAGAGGCAGAATGGTGGATTGATCCAAATAGTATTTTTTGAGTATCTGCTGTGTACTAGGTATTGTGATGATTGCTGAGGATATAGAAATGGAAGATGCAGTTGCTGTCAACAAGGATCTCAGGGCTGGGAATAGGGAAGAAAACAGACACTTAGAAACCCCATGGGAAGAAGTAGGTAGAACCAATGGATAGAAAGATGGACAACGATTGCAAATCCACATAAGAAAGGGTGTTCCTAATGGTCAAAGCTGTCTGAAAATGGAATGGACTAGACGACAGAGCTATTCTCACAGTAGTTGTCTCAGCAAAAGCAGGGTGACAATTGACCTGACTGTTATAGAAGGGAAAGACTCAGCCATGATATCAGCATCTAGGCAACCATTGAGTTGGTCTCCCCCACCACACACAGTGTTGGGTATTAAATCCAGCACCTTCAGCTCCACCAATGAGCTACATCCCCTTGGTTGAACTGAGAACTTTGAAGAAACTTTTCAAAAAAAAAAAAAAAAAAGCCACTATTTGCAGAGATGTGTGTAGGACTAAGGGAACCAATAAGAATTTTGGTGTAGCCAGGGATTCTTAGGAGCTAGAAGGCATTTCCACTCATGTTTGCAGGCCCAGAGAAAGCCTGGTTAAAAGTGGGAGTCTCAGGAAAGAGCTCTCAGAGAGGAAGGGAATTACTAGGGCGACGCAGCAGTGGCCAGTACTGGGACAGGATAGCATTCTCGATCAATGTACCTCCTCTTCTCTCTCCTCAGGTTGTTAGGTCATTTGCAAAGCTGCTCATTCACCAAACCCATACACAAGCTAGAGGCAAGGCCCCTCAGATAATGCATGTTTTAAAGGAAATAATACAATCCACAAAGGTGGAGCCCGAAGGCTCAGAGCAAAGCAGAAGAGGGCGGAAATGGGCAAAGGGACAATAACCAGCACCGCAGGTTAGGGAACCTTATTTATTTAGAATCAAAGAAAAAGTTGGAGAACTGTAAAAATGAACGATTAGGAAGTGAAACTCAACTATGAGGTGGGGGAGACGCGGAGAAAATGGGAGATGAACCGATTTTGGTTCTGCCCTTCCCACAGCAGCACCACCCTCTTGCGCTCCGATGCGCTCCACCAACCATCTTTCTGCTGGCGCCTGAGCGAAGCACCGGGCTGGGGAGACTTCTTCCTACACTGCTGATCAAGGACAGCCCAGCTCTCTGAGGGGTACGAGGCGAGGCCGGGGCACGCGTCCTGCTCCGCCCCGAGGCTGATCCCAGTGGGGTCCGCCTGGCCCTGCTCCGCGCGCCAGGGTCACCGAGACCATTCAGAACTCTCTAGCTACCAGACAAGCTGAGCTCTCCACGTGGGTGGAAATGAAGTGGTTCAAGTGGCAAGGATCCAAGGCGGAGCCTCCTTCCCCTCCGGGACTTCCCACCGCTCCTCCCCACCCCCGACCCAGAAAAGGACACGCACACAAAAAACTTTTGCCACACTATTAATATATTCGCGTTTCCTCCCACTTTCCCAATGGACTACCAGCTGCAGAACTCCTGAATAGAAAGCTTAATTGTGCTTTGTCATGCAGAGTACCTCGATTTTCTATAGAAGGTTACAAAGGGCCATTTGAAGTGTTTCTTTCTCGTCTAATAGTGAACCATTTGCATAGGGCACCTCTTCGTCTGCCAGACCCAGGTAGCTGCGCCGAAGCTCCAGGGCCCCGGGGTTTAAAAAAAAAAAAGTGTGGTTTCCAAAGGGTCCTACCCCTCCTAGAGCCCCGCATTCGCAATCGGACTTTTCTCTCCTTTCGTTGGCTTGACAGCCAGCCCCGGCAGCTGATTTGGAGGATGGGAAGCCTGAGGCCTACAGAGCGCAGTAGCTGACCTCGCAGCGGCCTCGGGCCTTCCAGGATCCTCCAGCCTCAACTCCGGCCAGTTCTAGGACAAGCCTCGCCAGCTCAAGTGATGTTACCCACCTACTACCTGCGGATTGGTAGGCCAGATAGTTGCCCACGCGGGGCCCTCCGCTTGCCCACTACCGCCCAAGTGAGGTGAGGAAGGAACTGGAAGCTGATTATCATTTGGACACCATGCTGTTCGTTTCTCCTGGTTGATTGGCAGAACTGCCTTCAGAATATCTTTTCTTGTTGCTTGTTTTGACAGTTCAAATCCAGGTCTATGTGACATATAAAGCTAATAAAATTCTAATTTCATTGTTAATCTTATTTCATTGCAGTATAGGTTTTTACTCTCACACCTGCATGGCAGGGTGTAATTCCATTAATAAAAAAATCAACATATTCATTGCATGTCTTTTCCCTGATGATATATTGTGAGCAGTGTGAGTTAAAAAGAGCCATTTATTCCCACCGTGAATGAGCCTGCATGGGGCGGGAGCTTCACCTGCCCCTCAGTCAATTAGGAATGTATCGAAAAGTCTAGCAGAAAACGAGTTAAATTAACCGTTCGCTAATTTCCTTGTGTCCCTCCTACATAATCCCCCCTTTTCAGCTTGCCCCAGAAATTACCACATGTTGCAAGGTTCAAATAGTGCCTAATGAAACAGTGACTAACCGCGTCTCCCTCCAGCACCACCGACCCGCGGAGCCCTTCGTCAGCTTTCAAAGCCCTCAGGGTCTCCAGTCCTTGTTCCAGTATCCTTAAAATATAATTTTTTTTAAGTAAGAAAGTAAGTTTTCTCGACAGGTACAAACAACTAAGGTGTCAATAACTCTCTATGCAGTGGGTTCCACACATTGCTGCCCACCCACTTCCAGCCACAGAGGACGCGCTGGTTCCGAAATGCCTGCGCTTGCGTGGGACCGCAGCTTTAGCATCCTCAGCAGTCTCTGGAGAGTTGGAACCTGGGCTTAGGAGACTTGATCCAAAGCCAGGGAAGACTGGATGGGAGAAATCCGTAACCTCAAATACACCGCCAAATCTTAACTCCCTTCTCCCAAGTTAAAACCACGTGTCTGAGTTAAGCAGCTCATCCGCCCTAGGCCCTTGGCGAAGGCGTTTTCAAGCCTTGAGATGCAAGACCCTAATAATTAATCGTGGTCATTAATTAATTAAGGAGGAAAAGGGGGAGGTGGCTTGCTGCTGCTTGACCCCAAACAATTTAAATTAGGCTTTGTGAAGGTGGTCTCCTAGAGCATGCCTTCCCCCTCCTTCCTATTCTTTTTCTTTCATGCTTTCCAAAATTTCCATTATAATCCGCAGCAGTCTGGAGCGGGCGGAGCTGAGCGCCCCGCTCCAGCACTTCCCAGAAAACTGAGGCCAAACTGGCTTCTGCTCCTAGGAGCCGGCTGCGGCCCACGGGCAGGGAGCTCTTTCCCACCGGCAGCAACTCCCACCTGCCTTTTTCCTCTGCACCTGCTGTGGATTGTTTCCTCCCTGAACTTAAGAAATCAAGTAGTTTCCTAAGAATTAGTCTCGCTGCAGTGCTCACAGGCTAAATATTGCCCCATTCTCTCTGTTTTCTCTTCCTTCTCTGTGTTTCTCTCTCTCCCTCCCTCCCTCCTTCCCTTTTTTCTCTCTCTCTCTTGCTCTCTCCTTCCCTTCCTTTTTTCCTCTCTCTCACTAGAAACTTGAGTCCCTTACTTGAAATAGTGCAGCTAATACAAAGTCATCAAAGCACTATGGTTCTTGTCTTAAAGTGACAGCTTGCTTTATGGGGCTGTTTTAAATACTCCCCCTGCTTTTCAATGTCTCTCTATCCATCTTTGTCTGCTCTTCAGAAAAGGGGACAATATAAAGCCCAGCCTGGCGAGCTCCCCACGCTCAGGCCTGGGCAGTGCCAACCTCCGCCTTTAAGCAGATTGAAATTGTCAGTGCTTCATTAATCTGAAACTAGTTACTTTCCTAAGCACACAGCACACACTTCCGATCTGTCAAGATTCACTCAGGAGCCCCTGGGGTCTTCCTGGGTTTGGGGTTTGGAAGGTTCAACAGTGTTCAGGAAAACATAGGACACAGCTGAAGAAAAGCGATGCCCAGTGATAAAGGGTATGCATTGACATTGGTGTATTCAGGGAGCATAAAACTCTATTTTCAGAGATAATGGGATGGCCAGGATTTTGGAGGATGCACTTGAACATAAGGAGGCCGGCTACAGGAACAGAGTACCTTTAGGGACTGTGAAGTCTCTCTCACAGCTTCAATTTTTCCCCCCCTGAAACAGAAGAAACCTACATGCAAATGGCTTTGAAAGTTGGATTGTTGCTTTTCAGCTTTGGGGTTTTGTTTTTTCATCTGAGTTCTGATTCAACTCTGTTCCTAAAAGATCTACGTAAGGAACTTAAAGCCTGTATAACTCTCCAAGTGCCAGAATCTGTGGTGTAGGAGCCCTTGGTCCTCTGGAATTTCTCATCTTCTGTAAGGCAAGCTGCCTCTTTTCTTCACACCTCCACCATTAACAAAAGACAATACAAAAGATTCTTCTACCTTTCATATTTCCAGCTGGTTCAGAATATCAGAATAGTTTTTGGATTCTATTTCATCTA
The DNA here is from genome assembly GCA_004024805.1 of Geosciurus inauris. Taxonomy (NCBI): domain Eukaryota; kingdom Metazoa; phylum Chordata; class Mammalia; order Rodentia; family Sciuridae; genus Geosciurus; species Geosciurus inauris. The sequence goes on along the minus strand of PVHX01013089.1, from coordinate 24,694 downwards.
ATTTAGGGAAGTGCTGTGGGCATTTTTTTTTTCAGAGCTCAATTTTCAGTAATGTGAGCCTAAAGATTTATAAAATAGATTTATATTAAATTATGTTAATAGAATCCTAGTAAATGCACCAATTAATTGCATGGAAAAAAGTTCCCTTTTAAAAGGTCTGTCACCTTAACAGGTACATTCAAAGATTCCCTGTGAATAATGAAAATAGGAACAATTGCTTTGATGTACTGAGCTGCATTCATCGTCTAGGATGGCTGTGTTTGGAGAAGATGGGAGGAGCTCTTTTTAAAGGAGTGATTGCTCCTTTAAACCTAATTTCCTCTAGCAAATAAGTTCTGTTGAAAGTGTCATTCTCCCCTCTAACATCCTGAAGTCTGGGTTTGAGCTTCTGCCCCCAGAGCTCTCCTCCCTCTCTCCCTTCCTTCAGCTGGCTTTTCCTGGTCCCAATCCACTCTCAGTATCTTTCCACCTCCCTTGAAGAAATATTTTTGGAAATATCTTCCCAAGTGAGTGGAACCTTCAAGAAAGGTATAAGTAGGAAGCAAAAAGGGGGGAGGGGAATGGTGAAAATTACTCTCCTACATGACCACAACCAATTGTTGTGTTCTCCTCTCTCTCTCTCTCTCTTACACACACACACACACACACACACACACACACTCATATATAGCCATGCATGATGCACACATGCACTACACAAATGCACGCACCAGACACTGTTGCCCCTTGTGACCACTTTTGGTTAGATCAACCATCTTTTTGGCAACTGTCTGACCATAATTAGATTGATCCAAGCAAACTGCATAATCCTGATCACAATGAGCAGACCTGAACTACTGGGATTAGGGATGAGGGGAGGAAAAAAGGACACTAGAAATTGAAGACTTCATATCACCAACTGTTTCTCCTCAATTCTTGGCAATCTTTGGGGAGGTGAGAAAGAACTGAACTCTGATGCCTACCTCAAACCAGTTCGGAATAAGAACCCTAGAGGGATGGGGTCTACTGGCACCAGTGTCTCTATCACCTCAGCCCATTAATACCCCAGAAACGGGCTGTTGGGTTCTCTCTGCCTTTGGTATGGTTTACAATTGAACAGCTTTGCTTGGGGCCACTATCCATGTCAGGTCCTTGGCCTTGGGCGTTTGTTGATCACTGAGTGGGAGGGTGAGGGGAAAGGTCTCTGCCCCTCCTCTCTGCTCTGAATGTCTGGGCTAAGCCAGGGCTCAGGGTTGAGAGGTCATCCTTCCTGCCCTCCACCCACCCCCAGCTCTTTTCCTTTTTAAAACTGTCAACGGACTTGTTTTCAGAAGTGGACTTAACCACATTAATGGTTCCTGCTGCCCATCTCTTTTCTGTTAGTGAAACAAGTTCCTGGTTTCTAATTCTCATTTTCATTTTTTCTCTCTTCCCATTATGTTTATAAGTCTCCAAGAGGTCACATTTGAGTGAAGAGCGTTACTTCTGTTTTTCAAGTGGAGGCATAGGGAAAGCTAGAATCCAGGGCTTTCTGGGTAGACACTGTTCAGGGCGGTCCCATACAGCTTAAGCCTTATTCTCTAATAGATGTAGGGAAACATTACTTGGAGCATTTGTGTTAGAGTTTGTGTCTGAAATGCTAACTTGTGTTCCTAGCCTAACCTGAAACTATAGGCTTTTAAAATCAGATTCCACATTCCTGAACACTTATTCCTGTTTGCAATCTTCGAAAACTTCAACTGAGTTCTTTGGAGTGTGGGGGGATGTAAAAATCTATCCTAAGAAAGTAGAAGACCCCATGCTCCATTCCAAAAGTGACAAAAAGGTATACTCCGCGTCGGATGTTCTCGAAGGACCTCCCTGAGAAACCTGGAGAACTACTTTATTCAGAGAATATTCAACGTCGAGATGGGTGTCCTTGCTTGAATCTCTTTGCTTCTGGAGAGATTTATGTTGTTTGTTTCCCCTTCCCTGGGGAATTTAGCCGAAAATTGGAACCAGAGGGGCTGGGGCCATCCCAGCCACATAGCACCAGCCTTGGAAAACTGGTGTCGCATCTCTCCGCGGGACAGCAGAGCAGGGCGCTCTGCGCATCTCTGGTGTAGCAAGTGCGTGGCCCCGCGCTCTGGGCACAGGGCCTGAGGTCGAGGAGCTTGGCGAGTTGCTGAGGCTCGGTTCCGAACTTGTCCTGGACTTGAAGGAGCGCCGGACCCAGTCGCGGGTCTACAGAGGAGCTGGCCTGGGTGTGGGAAGGGGATTAAGGGGTCGATCCCCAGCCCAGATGTGAAGCTTCGCTTTGGGCTGGAGCGCGGAGAGCGGCAGCAGGGGTCCTTTGTCCTTCCCGTTATTTCCTGCGAAGGAATTATTCTCTTTAAATGCCTGTTCTTAGCGCCTACGAACTTCCTTCCTCCCACCTCTGTGCTCGCTCGCAGAGAGGCCGGTTTCTTGGGAAGAAGGGAGACACGATCTTTAGCCAGGCAACCAGCCTGCGCCTCTTCCCTGAGGCGGCAGCAGGGCGAGGGGCCAGCAGCTCTGCGTGCGAGAGACTGGAGGACAGAGATACCGGGGCAGTGAGCCTCCAGGGCCCGGCCGGAGGAAGCCGGCTGCCTCGGACCATAGCGCAGGACAAGGCCCAGCCCGTTGCACAAAGCAGCCAGCATCTCCTTATTCGGCAGGAAGGGCCCTGAGGTCCCCCCTCCCTCCTGCATGCCTGACTAGTGCCGGAATGGAAGTCTGAAAACGGAATTTTCCCCCTGAGCTTACTCACTGTGTGTGTGTGTGTGTGTGTGTGTGTGTGTGTGTGTGTGAGAGAGAGAGAGAGAGAGAGAGAGAGAGAGAGAGAGAGAGAGAACACACACTCAAGGAAGCAGTGAGCGGTCACATTCTCCCTCCCTTCTCCTCCTTCCTTAAGTCCCCAGTTTTAGAGTTCCAGTAGCTCCTGGTGAGATTTCAATAGGACCTGCCTAAAATAAATCAGACCTAAAGAAGTTGTGTGTGTGTGTGTGTGTGTGGTGGTGGTGGTGGTGGGGGTAAACCATTCCTATGGCTTGAAGCTATTGGGTGGTATATTTATAGAAAATCACCAGAAATCACACTAATGAGTGTTAGTGGGACTGAGATCTTCTAGTTTCCATCTTCCATCTTCTTTGCTTCCTCAGAGACAGATCCAGGCTGCTCTGAGGAGAGGACCTGGTTGCCCTGCTGAAGGAAGATCTGAGTACTCAGTGATGTGGACGGTAGGAATGAACTCTTCCAGCCATGAGAAAAGAGGGGGAGCTGAATTGGGTTAAAGTTAGAGACCAGGGACAACAACAAGTGTCCCCTGCTCCAAGTTTCCAAAGGTATTTTTGGGCTGCCCCCCCCCCATTTACTTTTTGCTTCTCTTTGTTTCCAAGCTGTTTTGGAAATATGCAATTTTAAATCTTTAGCAGAATACTTCCCTGTCCCTGACTTACTGTTTTCTCAGCATTGAGAGGAAGCAGCTAATTTCTGAGTTAGACAAACAACCAGGATCATTAACTTTTCTAATCACTTGTAGCATCATTTGTAAGTTTCTGTGTGTTCGCTTCAGACTTGTTTGATAAATTCTTGCTCTTTCAAAAACTATCTTGACTATGCGAATTCCTTCACATAATTCAGGTTTTAGTTCTGCGAGAGATGAAGCAGACAGGAAGGAGGGGAAAGGGTGGTGTAAAAGTCACACTAGGTAGGGAATATCGTACCTGCCCTTGCAAAGTAAAAGGTTTATCTGTCAGTAATTGTCAATGTCACTCTAAATGGAGTGATTTATTCTGGCAACTGTGAAGACATCCTCATTTGAGGATGGGGGTACCACCTGGTAGATGGTGTCAGAACTAAAGGTGTCTTCTTGGGGCAGAAAGTGCTGTTATACAGTAAACCTCCAAAGCCACAAATTCCCTTAAGCCAAGAGACCTACATTATCAAGTTTCAGTTAACATTTTTCTCTAAGTCCTCAAATAGGTTTTCTTTTCTTTTCCTGTCCACGCCTTTCTGTAGACTTGGTGGGAGGAGTGGGTAGGAGAAGATGGGAAGAGCGTACATCACAAATTTAAAATCCCGATTTTGTTTATTTAAATAAATATAAATATAAATTTTATATAAAACTATTCACATATGAAGGGCCTTCCAGCAACTTGGATTTGAAACTCTCCCCAGGCAGATTTTCAGAAAGCAAGACCTACAGGGTTTAATTTCTAAGTTATTTGTAACCTCAATGATTTCATTTTAAAATAACAACAAAAATAATGAAGCAGCCTGTGTTCTTATCAGATTCTGAAAAACAGGGACAGAGAAATGACATGCACTTTTAAAAAACCCTTTACAGCAGTAAACCAACCCTGTTTTCCTTCTGTTATATAAGACTGAGTTGAATTCTAGATTATTTACATTGTTTTAATAAAGGATAACTCCCGAGCAGAGCCCCAAATAAACAGGTCAAGAAGGAGATGCGAAGGGTCAGGCCCAGTTTTGAACTCCCAGGACTTCTTTACTAGTTCCTTCTCCAGATGGGATAAGAGTCATGGGCAAGAATTTTGGCCCCTGGGTGCACTAGTGTTGGAGCTGTGGGGGCTACCGGGAGTAGCTGGTGTGGGGGGCGGCCCCCTCATAAAGGGGAAATCTCCTTGTCTTCGTTAGCCGAGGCTGGGGACAAGGAGTCCTCGTCTTCCGAACGCGCGTAGTGAGCTTGGCTACCGACGCACTTACAGCCCGCGTGACTGTTCCTCTGGGCGCCCTTCCCCTCCTTCTTATGCTTCACCCGGCGGTTCTGAAACCAGATTTTCACCTGCTTCTCCGACAGGTTCAGGTACGTAGCGATTTCGATCCTCCGGAGTCGAGACAGGTACATATTGGAAGAGAATTCCCGCTCCAGTTCCAGGAGCTGAGTGCTGGTGAACGCCGTTCTCATCCTCTTGCCATTGGGTACCTGACTGGTATCAGAGCCTCCTGCGGACCAGCCAAGAAAGGGCAAAGAGGTAAGGCTCGGGAGAGGTGCTCCCACCCCATGTGCCATCCCTTGGAAAGGACGCCTCTCAAGAACCCGCCCCAAACACCTGTTTTGATCCTTCACTCTTTCTTATTTCATGGCATGTCGTTATTTATCGGAGGAGATGCGCCCCAAACAAGTCAAGACATTTGATGCGTGGGACACAAGTTAGAGGATTAAAAAGGGTGAGGACTTGCACTTGTCTCCTTTGGAACCTAATGGAGAGGGGTGCAGGCGTAGCCAAAAGCACTGAAACGCTTTAGCTAGCCGGGACGCGGGATGCCATACTTCGGTTCAAACACACCCACCCCAAACAAACTTCAGCCAGTTAACCTCTGGTTTCTCTGCAGTCATGTCGAGGGCCCAAAGGCCCTGATATTATGCGATACTTGTGCACCTGTAGAGTGAAGCGCACCGGGCTGCGTGGAGAGGTTGGTAAGCTAACTTCCACCTTTGTGGAACTTATGGGGATGATCCTACAATTACATTAAAAACCCCTCCTCCCTCCCCTCCCCAGGACTCTCTTCCTTCACTGGCGGAGGAAAGTTTGCTCCTGGGAGCGCAAAAGGCGCGGCGCGCAGGTACCCAGAGACCCCGCCCTACCCATAGTGAGGCAGTGGAATCTCCGCGGATCCGCCACGTTGTAGGTGGTGGCAGCACAGACAGGTGCGTGATGCTGCGGGTGCCCCAAAGCAGCTGCAGCCGCTGCGGCCGCGGCCGCTGCTGCTGCTGCAGCAGCAGAGCCTGGTTGCTGGGGCTGATGGTGGTGATGGTGGTGCTGCGGCGGGTGGTGGTGATGATGCGCGTGGCTCACCCGCGGGCAAAACTGCGCATCCCCAGGACCAGAAGAGAACTGGCTCTTGAGCAGAGGCAGGGTCCCAGTGCTCCCTGCCGCCCCACCACCAACCCCGACCCCTGCACCCCCAGCCCCTGCGCCCCCACCACCAGCGCCGGTGGGCGCGCGAGAGGAGTGGAGGTGCGAAGTGACGCAGAGCGGGCACACGCAGAAAGCTCCGCTTTTGCGGGACGGGCAGCCAGGCCCCGACACCGACATCACCAATGGGGATGGCATGCCCAGCGGAATGAAGAAATCCGGCCCGGGGTGCGGTTCGGGCAGCGAGGGTGCAGGCCGTGAGGAGTCCTTGATGATGAGCGAATCGACATAGAAAGAGCGCGACATGTCGGGAGGGACGGATGGCTGGAGGACCTGGCTGGTCGTGGCACCCCTCTGCTCCTGTGTTCTGATCTCTGCCCGGGAGCAGCGCGGACGCAGGCGGTCAAGCCCTTGGGGACGCGAAGGTGTCGGCGTCTGGGCCGTGAACAAAGGGGTCCCCGGAGAGGGCTGGTCCTCACGTCCCCCGCCCGGCGCCCCGGCTCCTGGATTTTATAGCCCCCACCCTGGCACGTGATGCTGCGGAGTACCGCTCGGCTCAGGCTCCTCAGCAGCTCCCCACCCTCGGGATAGGCTGCCCGAGTCACAACAGAAGCGGCGAGGAGGGGCGGGCGCGCGGCAGGAAAGAACACGGGGGAGGGGAAGGGGTAGACTTTGCAAAGTGTAGGTTTTGTTAATTTCCCAAGGAGGTCGGCCTCCTCTCCCTCTTTCTCCACGCTTTTCCGAGAAATAATTGCGCTGGATCTTCTGTCCTACCCCATCTTTACCCTGGACCCCAGCCCAGCACTTCCCTGCGCCCTGCCGCAGAGCGCACCAGGTGGAGACTTCGAGGCCGTTTTAATAGGAATGCCCAATGCTCCCGGCTCCTCTGTGCCAGCCGTAGCTATGCCAAAGTGAAGACTGAGGCCTGTGCTTTGCAGTAGGGTGTACGCGCGGAGGACTGGCAGCGGTCTAGTCCTAAGTGTAGCTATGGTCAGATCTACCCGATACCCAGCGTTTGGACTTGGCCAAGGTCATTCAGGTGGTAGCAGTGAGGCTTCCCAGCTAAGCAGCCGCCAAGCCGCCGAGCGTTTTGTTCTGATGTTCCAGAAGATGTAAAAGCCTTTGTACTTGGGGCCCTGCTGGGTCCGCTTATACCAAGGACCCTTCCTTGTGCCCGGTTCCACTGAGCAACTATCCCTGCTGCGGGGGTGGGGGGTATTGAAGAGTCACCCTTTTCTTTCTCCAAGTAGTTACACTGCTGCATTTCCAGGTCAACCCTACAAACTCCATTCCAAAGATTTTAGAAAGAGGACCAAACACCAGCCCTCCTGGAGACTGAGCAGGGGTTGAGGGAGGCCTTTACTCTAGAGATCTCTTGTTTCTCTCACTTTTATTGATGGTGGGCAACTGTCCAGTCTTAACAGAAGCATTGTCCTTCTGCATCCCCAAATCCTAAAAGGAAGAAGGGGACTGTACCAGGAATCCTATCTCTAATTGTGAGAAATGGCTTGGTAGAGGAAATCTCTCTTGGTGGTTCAGGTCCTTGGAAGAATCTTTCACGCCCAGCTGCCTGAGAGAGTGCTCAGCCAAGGCTGGAACACTTGATCTTTGGGGAAGGCGAGGCAGTAGTGGTGACAGCTGTTTCTTCTCTATAGAAAAGCAGGCTGAAGTGGGGAGGCTGAAGTGGGGAGGCTGAGCAACAGCTACAAGTTGGGTCCTTTCCCCAGAATGGCTGACTTCAAGCCTGAATTCACAGAGGTGCCAAGAAACTTAAAGACAGGACTCTCTCCACCTGAGAGAACACAGTGCTCCAATACAGAAGAACATCATCTCTGTCCTTTCTTCCCTTTCTCATTTCCAGTGACTGTCTTTCTTGCCTGCTGGAGAAGTGTAATTGGGTTGTAGGGACGCCTCGCTCTGGGGAGCCCAGGATTTATGGATGGCAATTAAAGTTTTATGAATTGCAGCTGAGGCTGGTTATTGAGCTATTTGAATGTGATTAGAATTCAATTAGAAAGCGGTTAGTGGACGGTGGGTCTCCAGAGTGTAAACAGACAGCTATTCCAGAAATGTGCTAATCCAACATCTTGTGACAACAATTAAGGAGTCTCAGGGCTTACCGTGGGGCAGCTCAGCTGTAACTACTTTTGTACCACAAGGTTGGCCAGTGCAGCCTTTGCAAACACCCAGCCTCACCCCAGCCCACCCTCGCTTTTGATGGGAGAATCCAGGCAGTCTCCACAATCACTCCAGCCCCAGGAGAAAGACTGGGAGTTCAACAATTGAGAGAGGCCTTATAGAAGGGTATTTTTTAAATGGCCTGAATTGTTCAAAAAGGTAACTCCACCCACCCGCCCCCTTGATTCTTTAAAAGTAATAGCTTTTGCTCTCTTTTTTCATCCTCTGGGTGTGGTAGAGGGTTATCGAAGGTCTGTTTGGGGCTGACACTTATATCACAATATTCCCAGGAGTTTTGAGTATGCTCACAGGAAGGACTCCTTTAATAATGTGCTAGAAATTGTGTTTGTGTGTAGACCATTTTATTTTAGTGAATCTTAATTATGCAAAAAGACTTGAGCATCTCCTTCAAATTATGTCTGACTATGGAAACAGTCAGTTTCTAGTACCAAGGAATTTTGAGAAAGGTGAGAGACCTGTGAGATTACTTAGGGCTCAAAGGGGTAGGGGCTTCAGGACAAGCTAAGGCTAAAACTAGGACCATATCTAACAAACTTACCCATTACAGTACTTTGTTAATTTCTTGGATGACAAAGAGCAAGTACTTTGATATTGTATTCCCTGGATAGCCTCTGCCCTCTCTTTTTTCTCTAATTATCTTTGACTTTCCCAGTATTCCTTCCCTCCCTCCCTTCTTCCCTTCCTTCCTTCCTTCTTTCCTTCCTTCCTTCCTTCCTTCCTTCCTTCCTTCCTTCCTTCCTTCCTTCTTTCCTTCCTTCCTTCCTTCCTTCCCTCCAGCCCACCTCTTCAGAAGCCAATCTAAAGTATGCCTGTCATGCATGGTCCTGGACAGCATTGCTGCCTGTCCTGGTCGGGTGACTATTTTCAGGGAACAGCACCCCAACCAGCTCAAAGCAGAAGGGGACCCCATGCTCAGCCAGATAGACCTTTGGCGTGTGCCCACAGTACTTGCACCACTGCACAATTTTATTTCTCAGTGATTCTGTCCGATAAAATTTCATTGTCCATTAAGTAATCCCCAAAATGAGAGCTCTTATGAGCCTATAATGAGCTCTAATTGCCACGACTTGGGGAGCCACGTGGAAGGATTTATTCGGTATTAAGCAGTTGGGTACAGAGTACAGGCTGTTACCTAAGCCATTACTTTCATAACTCAAGGAGAAAATGAGTTCTTTTAAGGGGAGGGGAAGTCCTTTGATTCTCTCCCTTTTGCTCAGGATGATAGAGGATGGCTTTGTCCTCCTTGACTGCAAGGTCTTGTCACAATCAGAAGGCAACAAAATACTTCTTCCCACCTCCTCCTGTCCAGGGCACCCCACCCTACCCTCAATTTAGAGAAAACAATCAGCAGTTCTAGAGAGAACACCAGCAGCTCCCTTCTTGTTTCTGGACTCTCCAGTTGGAACCTGAGTGAGCAGTTTCCTTCCAGCTCAGTCTTGACATTTAGATTTTTGGTTCCAGGTTTCAAAAGATCTTCTAGTACTTTTTTCATCTTCTGGAATGGAACCTGACTTGAACCCCACATTCCCCTCTCATTTCTCTTTCTTCCTATCTCTTTTCATGGGCAAAGTCAGGGAAAGTAAAGGGTGGAGACTTCGCCTTGCTTATTCAATAGGCCTCAAAGTTCTGACCCGTTGTGCTTCGCTGTTTTTTTATCAGGGCTGTAACTTCCACTTTGCCCCTCGCCCTGCATCCCCCAAAAAACTACCCCCTGTCCATCCCCAGTTCTTTTTCTCTCCGTTTCAGCATTTGCCCGAATGATTCTCCTGCTCCAAACGGAGGCCGCAAGCAGGGCGGGACAGCCCAGGAGTTGGCGGGGCTGCCTCGGATTTATTTGCTCCTCTTACATTGATTTCATATTAGTTTCCAAAGCGATGAATGATCTCAAAGCTGGGTTTTGTTAGCTGAACACAAACAGGAGACAGGACTTACTTGCCCCCAGCTCCCTTTAATGAGGTCATTATCAAAGCGTGAACAAGTCTATGAATGTTTTATTGAAAACGCATCGTTAACTTGTATCCATCCTTTTCTCGGAGTGGCATTGTGATATTGCTGTCTGTGGCACATCTTACCCGATATAGCCCGAGATTTCCCCATTCTCTGTAACCAGGCAACCCTTTCTGAATACCCAAAAATTGAAAAGAACCGCTTAGTCTTCAAGAAAGTCCTCAATAATAGTGGAAAAGAACAAAGATCCAGGAGACAACAAAATGCCACAGGGGTGACTTTTCATGAGCAATTATCTCTCATTAATCAGAAGAACAGCTGCAATATTAATTTTCTCTCTTTCTTCCTCTCTTTTCACAGTCCCCAACATTTGAATAATCATAAATTTTGATTTTATGAAGGAGTCACATTTTCAGGGACTGGAGGAAAGCAGCTACCTAGGTGAAGACAAGGAGAAAATGCTGGCGTTTTATTTTTTTGTTTGGCTAAAGCTGCCAACAAAGCAAAATGAAAAAAAAAAAAAAGTAAGAAAGAAATGCCAGAGAAAATGCCCCCCTCCCCCCCGCCGCCCTTCTAGATGGCTGCTGAGAATGGAGACTCCTTTCTCCTCCACCCCTTCCTCTCTGCCACTCCTCCCTCTTTTCCTCCCCCTACCCAGACCCATTCCCTAGTTCTGCTCTGGGCAGGGTGAGGGGAAATGTCCCCGGCGTCTGGCATGGGAGTTTCAGCCCGGTTTCTGCGGGTTTAACTTGCAAACGTGAAGCCAAGCGTTGTCGATCTGACCAAAGAGACACTCTTTGGGCGTAACTCGCATTGTGGCCATCAAAAGCCCGCCAGCCTTGGATGAACTGAGACGTGCATTCAGTAGAAATGGGGAGCTCGCTTTCCTTTCAGGCTCTGGAGAGGCGATTATTCACAGGACGTGTCGCTAGGATAGAAAATGTGGGTCCCCATATAAGGCTGTAACCTGCAAACGAGCTTGGGGGAGTAGAATCTCATTAAAGCTAAGGCTGCAATTAGCAAATACGCACTCGCAGAGAACTCAAGCTCTTCTTGAAAAGCTGAAGGTCGAATGAAAGCGGGCAGTTGGGAGTTAGTCTGCACATTGCTGCCCTGGCTGAGTGATGGGGGCTCAGGCGCCTGCAGTCCCTTCAGCCGCCCCAGTGTTGTTGCTTTTAATGCAAATCTGGGCATGGCCTTTCCTGAGAGATAACAGGCGGCAGGTCCTGTGCTTATGCACCACCAAAAATGATCTTGCTTCTGCCTGGTGCTTATTCAGAGCGGATGGGCTTTTGAGAAACCTGAATTGGCCTTTGTGCTCACCACAGTTGCAAGAGTTCAATTCAGTCTTCTGAGAAGAAGGGCGGGGGGTGTCTGAGAAAGGAGTGAGAGGTTTGACTCAGAATTTCAGGAAAAGCCCAGTCTCCCATTCTCCTTGCCCTTGGAGCAGAATTTTGATGGCACCGAATGCCTACCACATAACCCCTCTGTTCCCCGTTTCACCTTTATTACTATTTGCCCACCCCCAAATCCAGGCATCCCTCTCCTACCCTCAAAGCTCTCCTCTGTCATCAGAATAAAATTTATTGAGTGCCTACTCTGTGCCCAGCGTGTGCTAGACACCACGGGGGAGCCCGCCTGAAAAGACCAAGTCAGTATCCAATAGAATATTGTTTCATTTTGGTAACAATGGCCTGAGGTGGGGCACAATTATCCGGATAATTGAAGCAAATGCTCCACCTCCCTCCCTCTCTAGCCAATTCTCCTGGCATGTAACAGTCTTCACTACCCTTTTCAGGGATGGTGGTTTTTGCATGAGAGGGGCAGGAAGGATAAGAGAGGGTTGGATTACTCTCATGCATACCAACTTTGCACTTCTTTTGGCCTAAATTTGCTGCCAACATTGGGCTGAAATGGCTGCTTAATTATGGGGATCAAGACAACTTTTTTTTTTGGTACTACCAAAAATAAGTGAGCCTTTATAATTTTTAGTTATGTGGCCTTTCTGGTTTTCAACCTTGATCATCTACAATACATTTGTATTTTTGTAGATACAAATACCAATGCTTCAGACATTTTGATTTAATAACATGAAGCCAGAATTCCAGGTTCTAATTCCAGGATTGAAAAATAACTGATAAATTCTATCCCCTATCTCCTACCCCCATCCTGGAATCTGAAGAGATTCATTGAATCTCTTAGAGCCTTCTTCAGTCATTTGATAGTTGGAAAGTGTGTATTGAGCACCAACTATCCACCAGCCTCTATGCCAGCCGTCCCAGGAGTCCCAGGGAATTCAGTAGCACAAGACCTAGCTCTGGGAGTTTTTAGTACTTAAACAAATCAACAAATCAACTCAGAGCTGGTATGTTACAAAAGGTCATGGGAGGGCTGGGGTTGTGGCTCAGCAGTTGAGGGTTGAGCACTTGCCTCACCTGTGTGAGGCACTGGGTTTGATCCTCAGCACCACATAAAATAAATAAAGGTATTATGTTCATATACAACTAAAAATATATTTTTTAAAAAAATGGTCATGGGAATATAGAAGAAAAGCCCAAGGAACTCTGGGAGTTGATAAAAATGGAAGCCCGAAGTGACATTTAAGTGGAGACCTGAAGGATGAGCAAGTGCTGGCCTGGGAAGGGGGGATGGGCCACCAGGCCACTAATGGTCCCACACAAGAGTCTTGGAGGAGTTTCTTTTGGTTATTTGCAAGAAGTGAAAGGAGGCCAAGAAGAATGGAGGAAAATGTTAATTTCTACAGCTGTGAAATAGAAAAAGGGCCGCTGTCCTCAAGTCTTTCTGAGGAATTAAGGACTAGCTAGGATGGTACCTGGTGCCTGGCAAGAGCTCCTAGCGTCTCCTGTTTTTATTGTTACTTGATACCTATAGCTCCAGGGGCCCCTCAGGCTTAGGGATGAGGTATCAGAGCCCTCAAGCTTGGCAGGAACCTTAAAGCTGCCCAATCGTTTCTCAGACCTTGCTGTTCCTTTGCTGCCCAAGTTTCACTCTGTGAGGCTCCTCCACAGCCTGGTGCCTGGGTTCTTTAGCCTTTGGTTCCTGGGCATATCTTTGTTCTGCAGCCCCATCCCACTCCCCACCACATCAAAGGCCCTGGTGTCCTGGCCTCCACTTAGACTATGCCCTGAATTTCAAAGCCTTCCTGTGGTCTCCAGAAATTTCCCAGCTTTGCTACACACTCAGCTGGTTCAGAAAGATGAAAATAGGCACTGGTCAAGTGTATGAAAGTCTGCGTAGCCACCATTCCTAAGTTCTTTTTGTATGCCAGGACCTTGAATCTTGCCCGCATGACCTCATTTAATTCACTCAACAGTCCTACCAGATAAGTTATTACTATCTTGGCTGGTTTTTGGAGAAGAACTTAGAGTCTATTGAAGTTCAAAGACTAACTTAAGATCATATAGCTAGAGATGGCAGAGCCAGGATTCAGACCCCATCTGTCTGATGTACGGGCCTGAACTTGGAAGCACCAGGCAACACTACCTCCTAGTAACAACTGCCATGTACTGAGCACCTACTGTATGTCCAGCAATAAGTTAAGACTAATGCATCATTTTTCACAGTGATCCTGTGAGGTAGGTACTTATATTATTTACTCAGTTGTTTATCATCCACTCTTTGGTTATTGTGATTTTCCAACATATTGAAAGTTGCAAGGACAGCCTAATGTGATCCATGTAACAGGGTACATACTAGCCATGTGAGGTGGTGCACATCTGTAATACGAGCTATTCCAGAGGCTGAGGCAGGATTCCAAGTTGGAGGCCAGCCTGGGCAACTTAGCAAGACCCTGTCTCAAAACGAAAACCAAAAAGGGCTGTGGATGTAGCTCAGTGGTAGAGTGCCCTAGAGTTCAATAGCCAGAGCAGGTAGAAGGCTCAGATTGGAATTAAGATGTGGGTAGGGAATATAATTGTTTTTAATTCACCTGTATGCTCTGAAAAACATTTAGGATGAATGAAAGCAATATCTTAACTCTTTTACTTCAAAAGACTTCGTCACAATCAATACATATTTCTGTTGGTTTTGTTTTGTTTTTGGTACTGGGGCTTGAACTCAGAGGAGCTTTACCACAGGTCCACATCCCCAGTCCTTTTATTTTTTATTTTGAAACAGAGTCTTTAAGTTGCTTAGATCCTCACTAATTTGCTGAGGCTGGCCTCAAACTTTTGATCTTCCTGCCTCAGCCTCTCGAGTGGCTTGGATTATAAACGTGTGCCACTGAGCCCTGCTCTGTTGATTTATTTAATTGCTTTTTCCGGTACCTGCCCCAGTTGATTGCAAACAGTACCAGGTCAGAAACTGGGTCTGTTTTGTTCATTCACCAGTGTGCGTCAGCTGCGCAGTCTGAGCTGGCATAGATTAGAAGGGCAGTTCATATTTATCAAATGATTGATTCCTCATTTTACAGACAGGGAAACTGAAACTCTTGGATACACTATTTGAAGTGGCAGAAGGAGCTTTCAGACCAAAGTTTCCCATGCTGAGACTGTGCATATCTTTTCAGCTGAGTCCACAGTCTTCTGCGACTGTATCCCAGGCCAAAAGTCGCAGAGCAGAAAATCCGGGCTGTGCGGGCCCGGCGGGCCCCAACTGGGTCTGCACTTGCCGGGATCCCACGCCTGGCAAAGCCGAGCAAGGCAGAAGTAGAGGCTGTGCGAGGCTGGAGAGGCCGCTCCCTGGTTGGGGGTAAATGAGCTCAGGGGTGCTGGGGGGGCGGTTGCTGTCTGAGTGCCTGCTGCTCTACCTCTCACTCCGCAATTAGCCCAACCTGCTCCCTTCCTGGTGTGTCTGTCTGTGGGTCTCCGTCTCCCTGCTTTTCCTGGCTTATTTCTCAGGGGAAAACCCAGATAATCGCACTGACCCAAAGCCTGGGAACATCCCCATCAGCAGTGGTCCCCAAACACACAAGCTTGGATATTGGTCCCTTCGGAACAGGTGCACAAGCCCGAACACGAGGGGGAATTCGCGTGCGTCTGTGCGCATGCGTGGATGTGAGGCGGGAGAACTTGAACGCGTCTTTAAACGCAAGTGCATGTGAAGATTGTGCATGAGTGTGAGAAAGAGTGAAAAGTGACACAAGGTGTGTGTGAGGGTGTGTGAAGGGAATGGATGCCTCCGCAAACGTGTAGAGGCGAAGAGTGCATTGGGATGAGCAGAAATGTGTGAGCGCAAGTGTGCGCAGGTGCGAGTGAAGCGTGTAGGTATTTGAGCGCGATTGTGTACGAATATAAGGCTGTGAATATCTGAATGTGAGACCAGGAAAGACTGTGAGGATGTATGTGCCAAAGAGGGTATGGGAAGTGCAAGTGGGGTGTGAATGTGAGTGTGTGACCCTGTGCGCCAACGTGTGAGTGCGTGTTTGCGTGTGAGCGCGCTTGCGTGTTTGGGCCGCGCCTTGCGCCCCGCCTTCCCACTCCGCTGGCCTTCCGGGCGGTGGGAGGTGGCGCTGGAGCGGGCGTTAGCATTCGCTGGCTCCGGCCAGTTGAGGCTGGAAACTGCCTCAGAGAGAAGGGAGGCGGAGGGAGTGTCTCTTGTCCCCTCTGTCAAAGCCGAGTGGGAGAGATCTGGGAGTGTTACCTTGGGGTCCCCTCTTTCACTTGTCCCCCGTTTTGCTCACTCGCCCTGTGGATCATCTTTCTGTTCATTTACTCAGGGGACATTTATGGTGTGCCTGCAGTGTGCCAGAAGCTGTTTCAGTCTCTGGGAAAACCAGAACAAGATAACTTAGGTGTCACTCATCGTGGAGCTTCCACTGGGTCTTTTGGGTCTTTTGCTTGTGTGTAACTGGCAGGATGCCCGTGAGTGATTCAAATGTTGGCTTCTGCCCTCTAAGCATGGAGAAGCTTACAAGACAGACGGTAATAACAACAAGACAATGCATGAAGTAAGTGCAAATCCATTCCATCTCTATCCCAACCTCAACCTTTTCATTACACCATTGAGCTTGGACTTGGAGTTAGGAGATCCTGGGTGTGAATCCCCAACTCAGTCTAGGACAATGGAAATAATAATGGCACTCTTCTCATGGGGTGGTTGTGAGCATTGGGACAGGTCATGGCATTCTTGGCACAATACCTGGCACAGGGTTAGCACTCAATAGATTGCACAGTATGTACGCTAAGATGATAATGATGTTTCTGGGTCCAATGGAGTGTTATGGGGAAACAGAATGCTGTATTTGTGGACTGCAAAGTTTGATTCTCTGTGTATTTAAATTAATTTGCACACAATTACATCCCTTCCTAGCATCAGACTATGATGACTATCTGATGCTTGTTTGTCAATCATTGGTAGTGACTTCCCTCCTCCTGGGCAGATTTTATCAATAGTATTGACCATGGGAAGGGAAAAGCACAATGAGAAGGTAGAAGAATGCAAAAACCCTCAGGAGCTGAATGTTCTTTTAGGCAGCTTTACAGCATTTCCAGTCCACACATGGCTCATTAAAATGAAAGGGAATATTTTCACAGTGACAAAATATGTGCAGTAATTTAATCTTGGAAGCAAAACTTCCTATTAAATATGACATAGGAAATATGTTTCCTGGTTAGCCACGTACCTTCCCAGAACAATTGCAGGACATATTTATTTATTATTTTTAAAATAAGTCTCTTATTCATATTCTTTTTTTTTAATGTTCAAACTAGGATTGCAACATAATTTTGTTTTAAACCAAAATGAACATCTTTTTTTAAAAATACTTATTTTTTAGTTGTAGGTGAACAGAATAATTTTATTTTTATGTGGTGCTGAGGATCGAACCCAGCGCCTCACGTGTGCTAGGTGAGCGTGCTACCACTGAGCCATAGCCTCAGCCCCCCAAATGAACATCTTTAAATATTGGATTTCTGTATTGAGATGTTTTTCCAAGAAAAAATGTAAGAAAAAAAATCTCAAAAAGTGTGGTACTTGATTGTAGTATTTAGGTTTTTGAATTTAACAAGAGGAAAGGAATCTTCCTTATCCAGATAACCTGTCTCCTCTTACAACTAGAGAAACTGAGGTCCCAAGAGATCAAGTGGTCTAAGTGGTCAGTCTTGCCTAACGGTCACCAAGTAGGAATATCTCAGTTTTGATCCTCTACCCACAGTTTTCACACTTGCAGAAAGATGACTAGGCAACTAAGAGAAAAGAAGGAGGGGTTCTAATTCCCTGTCTTGCTGGAACATCTCTGTTGCTGATGACTTCATCTTTTGGTCTCAGCCCCAAACCCACTGAATCTTCCTTTCTCTTTTCTCACTCTGTACCTTTAATCCACTGGGAAGTTCAATTGGTTCTGTCTTCAAACATATCCAGAAACCACCACTTCTCAACATCCCTCTACAATTACTGTGGCCCAGACCAGACCACTTCATACTCTCCTAACTGAGCTCCTCCTTCCCCCACTTGCCTCTACAATCTGTTCTCTCCTGAGCAGCCAGCAGGGTCCTTACAAAATAGAAGTCAGAGCAAGATCCAAAGACTTTGACCTAAAAGGCACTCCATGATGTGGTGGTGGTTGTCTGACCCCTTCAGCTATTGGGTGCTTCCCTCTTGTTCCTCTGCTTTCATTGCTGGTCTAGCCCCCTGCTCTGCTACAAGCCCACTGTCTCACTTCCTTACCTTCTAGTTGTTTTTGTTAGTTTGTTTTGGTACCAGGGATTGAACCCAGGGACACTTAATCACTGAGCCACATCCCCAGCCCCTTTTCACATTTTATTTAGAGACAGAGTCTCACTGAGTTGTGTAGAGCCTCTCTAATTTGCTGAGGCTGGCTTTGAACTCGTGATCCCCCTGCCTCAGCTTCTGGACCCGCTGGGATTACAGGAGTGTGCCACAATACCTGGCTACCTTCCAGTTTTATAAGTGTCTTTTTTTCTTCCCCAACATTTATCACTTTCCAACATACTATATAATGTGCTGAGTTTAAATGTTTGTTGTCTGAATCTTCCTGCTTAATGAAAGCTCCTGGAGTTTTTGTCCCTTACTTAGGATCACTAAGAACAGTGATCTTACTGAGAGCACAGTAGGCACTCAGTCACTAGTGGATAATGGCTTGAAAGAAAAATGCCAGGGTTCTAGGTAGATGCCTAACCAGAACCTCTGTGTAGCACTTTGGAGTTTAAGATGACTCTTGATAGATGATGTCGCTATATCTGCACAATTATAGAAGCTAGATTTGATTTTTAAAAAAACTGTTATTTCTACAATGAGGTATTAAGAAGTTAAAGGATTTGTCCCAGTGGGATCTAGAATCAGAATCTAAATCAATGTCATTTTTGGTGGGAGAGAGTTCCCTATTTCTAGACCTTTTGGTTAAATGAAGAGAACTAATGGGCTATTGGGTTCACTGTGGCTCCTTCTAAGGCCTGACCTTGGGATTAAGGTTAGGGTGCTTCCTCTACTATCTGTCTGGGGTATTACGCAGCTGCTTAAACCCCGACTAAATGGGTGATGCTTAGGGAATGCACCACAATGGCCACATCCTTTTGTTTTTGTAATTTACACAGGGTTGAAAACAAGAGATCTTGTCTTGTTTTCTAGAGCTCATTTAGAGTCTGGCCTGATTCCCTGGGCTTGGCTGGGTGCCCTCTCTCATCTCACTGCTCCCGGGACTACACTGTCTTAGTCAGTGTATTACTGTTTCTTCTTCATGTTTGGGTTCTCTGTCAGTTCATCAGATTTAGCTGATGAGCTCATTGACTGCAAACTGATTGAGCAAGACAATGTTCCTAATTCTCTAGGCAAACACAGCACCATTGTCTTCCACAGAGGCTTAATAATTGGCATTCCCCTTACGAGGCCATTGATACTTCATAATCAATCAATAGCTGTTGCTGGAGTAAGCATTTATCATGATAAACTGAAAAAGTAATTTTAAAACAATTAAATTTAGAAGACATATAAAAATAAAATCACCAATTCTGAATGCTTTTGGGAAGGTAGGGATACTGGGGCTTGAACCTAGGGGTGCTTTACCACTGAGCTACATCCCCAGTCCTTTCTTAAATTTTGAGACAGGGTTTCACTAAGTTGCTAAGGGTTTTGTTAAGTCGCTGAGGCTAGCCTTAAACTTGCAATCCTCCTGCCTCCACCTCCTGGGTCGCTGGGATAACAGGCATTTGCCACCATGCCCAGCTCTGAACACGTTTTTTTTTTTGGTACTGGGGATTGAACCCAGGGGCACTCAACCACTGAGCCACATCCCCAGCCCTATTTTGTGTTTTATGTAGAGACAGGGTCTCCCTGAGTTGCTTAGCGCCTCGCATTTGCTGAGGCTGGCTTTGAACTCGTGATTCTCCTGTCTCAGCCTCCCTGAGTGCTGGGATTACAAGCGTGAGCCACTGCGCCCGGCTCTGAACACATTTTTTAAAATAATATTTTTTTCCTGAAGGAGGTAGCAAAGTAAATCACAGTGAATTATTTGTTATTATTGAAATGACAGACTGTTACTCCTTTGGAGGGCTCTGGGGATGGAACCCAGGGCCTCATACATGCTAGGCAAAAGCTACATCCTCAGGTCAAATTGTTAATTTTTGTGTGAATGGGGAAATATAGCATATAAATATTTTGGAACAAGATAAGGAAAAGAAAATTTAATTGTTTATTCAAATATTAATTAAATGTTTGGTTGTTTACCTATTATTTCCATACCATCTTCAATTGGAATTTGTCTCGGTTGTACACTATTTTTCTGTTTTATGTCCTCTAATGCAGCAGAGACAATAATAATGAATATAAAATGTAATAGTAGCCAAAGTGAAGTGAATCACTGCTGCTCTTGAGAGGGCTTTTCAACCTGTGCTTTGTTTTTTCTTTCCTCTCTCCTTCCCTTCCTTTCTTCCTTCCTTTCTTTGATCAGTCAAGTTAATGATTTTACAAATAATGTGGCTAATAATGCTTACAATACCATGGATATTGGCCAGAGAATGACCTGGACCTGAACAGGACTCTAAGGGTATTTTGTTGTCAAAAAGAACAACTATATGGGGCATGATGGTGCACACCTGCAATTCCAGTGGCTCTGGAGGCTGAGGCCGGAGGATTGCAAGTTCAAAGCCAACCTCAGCAAATTAATGAGGCCCTTAGCAACTTAGTAAGACCCTTTATCAAAATTTAAAAATAAATAGAAACGGCTGGGATGTGGTTCAGTGGTTAAGTGCCCTTGGGTTCAAACCCTGGTACCAAATATATATATGTACATCAGAATAATGGCTACTTTTAATATCATCACCAAGTCATAGTGTTAGAAGAACTTCTGAAAATAGAAGACAGTTGCTATTGAAATTCAATTCAGTTTTATTCACCATTGCTTACCAAGCTCCCACATGTGGTAGGTACTGAGGCTACAAAGACAACTAGAACTTAACCACAGCCAGCAATGAATTATATACATGTGTGACAGTGGAACCATCTGTGGAGCCAGGGAGGAGAGAGCAGCTCTTTCTTCCTGCTGGTATCAGTGTTGCAGAGACTGAGCCTTGAACTATTCACAAGAGATTCTTAAATTAAAAGCAACAAAAAGAGCAGAAGAGAATTTTAGGCCAAAGGTCCACTAGGGAGCACAGGCCCAGAGGATGAGTGTGCATGACGGTGGTAGAGGTGGAATAGCTGAGTGCAGCACAGGGAGGCAGCGAGGGCAGCTTAGTGGCAGAAAACAAAGGCTCCAAGTGGCACATGGAGTGTGAAGTGTCTCTATATGAAATAAATAGTCTTTGGAAGATGGTAAGCATAAAACTGAGAGATTATAGGTGCTCCTCCAGTTCCAGGGGGCCTGCATTTCAATAAACTCATCATCCTTTGAAGCCGGGCGTGGTGGTGCACGCCTATAATCCCAGCACTTAGGGAGGCTGAGACAGGAGAATCAAGAGTTCAAAGCCAGCCTCAGCAATGGCGAGGCGCTAAGCAACTCAGTGAGACCCTGTCTCTACATAAAACACAAAATAGGGCTGGGGATGTGGCTCAGTGGTCAAGTACCCCTGAGTTCAGTCCCCATACCAACAAACAAACAAAACAAAACAAAAGCCCATCATCCATTCAAAGTATTGTGAGTAAAACGTGCATTTCATATATCTAACCTACTGAAAGCCCTAGCTTAGCAACAGAGTACCCTGGGGGGTCCTGGTTGCTTATTCTTGTGAAACTGGCTGACTGGGAGCTGTGGATCGCTGCTGCTGCCCAGCATCATGGCAGAGTGTTGTACTCCATATTGCTAGCCCGAGAAGAGATCAAAATTCAAAATCTAGTTTCTACGAATATGTATCACTTTTGCACCATTGTGAATTGAAAAATGGTAAATCAAACCATGGTAAGGTGAGGATTGTCCGCATATTGTAATCATTGTAAAGAAAGGATTGGAACAGAGAGAAACCAGAGATAGTACAAAAGTCCAGATTTGAGAAGATGAGGGCTCCTTTAACTGGTCGTAGAATAAATGGAGAAGAGAGGATAAATTCACAGCGCCCACACACTGGCTTACTCATGAGATAGGTTGGAGAGGAATAGAAAGAGAAATGAGCCAGTAAGGCCTTGGGTTTCTAGCTCAGGTATCTGTGTTGATGGTGAAGGTGTTGATAAATACTGTGGTTACAGGTGGAAGATAAACAGTTTTTCATTTCTTTAGATGGGGTTCTGAATGGAATGGATTGAAAACGAAGAAAAATTATTTGGTCTTTAACATTTTGAGCTTTTGTGTTTGTTTGTTGTACTGGGGGTCTTATCAAGGGATGCTTTACCCTGAGTCACATCCCCAGCCCTTTCTATTTTTTATTTTTTTGGCACCAGGGATTGAACTCAGGAGTACTCAACCACTGAGCCACATCCCCAGCCCCATTTTGTGTTTTATTTAGAGACAGGGTCTCACTGAGTTGCTTAGCACCTCACCGTTGCTGAGGCTGGCTTTGAACTCAATGATTGATTCTCCTGCCTCAGCCTCCCAAAGTGCTGGGATTACAGGCATATGCCACTGCACCTGGCTCCTTTTTATTTTTATTTTATTATTTATTTATTTATTTATTTTTGGTACTGGAGGATTGAACTTAGAGGTACTCGACCACTGAGCCACATCCCCAGCCCTATTTTGTGTTTTATGTAGAGACAGGGTCTCACTGAGTTGCTTAGTGCCTTGCCATTGCTGAGGCTGGCTTTGAACTCGCAATTCTCCTGTTTCAGCCTCCCTAAGTGCTAGGATTACAGGCTTGCACCACCGCGCCCAGATCTCTTTTTATTTTTTGAAACAGGATCTCACTAAATTGCTGAAGCTGACCTCAAATTTGCAATCCTCCTGTCTCAGCCTCCTGAGTCACTGGGATTAGAGATGTGCACCACCACACCCAGGTAACATTTTGAGCTTTGAGAATAATTCAGGGAATTTTTTTTTTTTTTGGTACTGGGAATTGAACTCAGGGGCACTCGACCACTGAGCCACCTCTTCGGCCCTATTTTGTGTTTTATGTAGAGACAGGGTCTCACTGAGTTGCTTAGCACCTCGCCATTGCTGAGGCTGGCTTCAAACTCGCGATTCTCCTGTCTCAGCCTCCCTAAGTGCTGGGATTACAGGCTTGAGCCACCGCACCCGGCTCAGGGAATTTTTGTTAATGTATAGTAGCAGTTGGATATATAAATCTGAATTTAAGAGATACTAAGATTGGAAATAAAAATGGCAACAGCCTATAGTATTTAAATGACATGTAATTTATTTATTTTTTGCAGTACTCTAAATTGAATTTATGGTCACTCTACCACAGGCAGAGCTAAATCTCCAGACCACTTTATTTTTAATTTTGAGACAAGATCTTGCTAAATTGCCTAGGCTCACCTTGAACTTGTGATTCTCCTGCCTCAATTTCCTGGGTCACTGGGATTACAGGCTTGGGCTATTGCACCCAGCAGAACTACATGTAATATTTGAAGTAATAAGAAAAGATGAATTTACCCAGAGTTGACTTGGTGGTTAGGATGATGGTCAGGAAAGAACTCAAAGTCATTTTGGTTCATTACCTGCCATAGTGGTTGGTGCATAGTATGTAACAGGGAAGTAGGGAAATCAGATACCCTACATTTTTTTCTTTCTGAAAGACTTCCTCTTCCATGTAGACCTTGAATGCTTTCTGACTCAGTCAACTTTATATCCACATGGCCTGTTGACAATTTAACATGCCAAGAATCCCATGGAGTAGAGCACCCAGATGTTTATGTCCTAGTCCTGGCTCATTCTCATCAGCATTACTCAGATTCCCAGTCTGAGTCAGAATCTTCCAGGTCATAGGATGTTTGTTTGTGTTTCCTGAAGAAGTTGAAGTGCTTGCAAAATGGTCTGTCATATCCACCCTCAGAAAGAAGACTGCTCATTTTTGAGATCCCATGTAGATGGAAAAAGGAGACATGGTCCATCGATGCACAAAATTATGTACAGTATCACAATGTATCACCAGCTATAGCTGTTAATGTTTCATCAGTCATCTCATTACCTAGACAGCTGCCCTCAACTCATTGCCTTCTGGAGCAATTTCCTACTTCAACTTAGCAAGCCTGTTTGTGTCCTTAGTGCAGGCCGGTGTCTTACCCTATATGAGGCTTCCCACTCATACCTTTCTCCAATTAAAGTGCTTCTACCTTTTTCTCATTCATTTTTGATGTGCTACTCAAAACCGTAGTTTTTGCAGGGCCTGGTGTCGCATCCCTGTAATACCAGCTGCTTGGGAGTCTGAGGCAGGAGGATTGCAAGTTCAAAGCCAGCCTCAGCAACTTAGAGAGACCTTAAGCAACTTAGTAAGACATTGTCTCAAAATTAAAAACAAAACCAGCTAGGGATGTGGGTCAGTGGTTAAGCACCCCTGGTCCAAAACAACAACAATAACAAAAACTAGCTTTTCCACAAAACTTTTTCTTCCTAATGTTACAAATTCAAATTATCCCAAATTCCCCTGTGGGTCCACATATGGCAACAGTAAGTAGTATGGCTCCATAGTATATCCTGGGATATGATTTCTCATATAAAGAGGTACAAAGGACCCATTTAAACATGCCTAGGGCAAACCTTTCATCTTTCCATAGGAATCTCTTGCAGACTAACTCTCAGCATCACCTAGAGAGATGGGTGAGATGAATGAGCTATTTGACTAAGTCAAGTTGAAGTTTCTCAGATCATGAGAATAATAATGATACTATCATTTATTGAGTGTCTGCTGTGCCAGACACTGTAATAAGCATTTTAATATATTATTACATTTGATGGTCACAATAAACAGTGAGAAAGGTATCATTCTCATTTCACAGATGAGGAAACTGAGATTCAAAGAGGTAATTTCAAAGAGGTCTTAATTGGTAAGCAGCAGAACCTGGATTCAAACCTATGTCTTTTTTTTCCCTAACTTTATTGAGGCATTATTAACAAAAAGTCTATATATTTAAAGTATATGTATTAGTCCATTTTCTGTTGCTGTATTAAAATACCCAAAGCCAAGTACTTTATAAAGAAAAGAGATTTAGCCGGGCGTGGTGGCTCATGCTTGTAATCCCAGCACTTTGGGAGGCTGAGACAGGAGAATTGCGAGTTCAAAGCCAGCCTCAGCAAGGGCGAGGCGCTAAGCAACTCAGTGAGACCCTGTCTCTAAATAACACACAAAATAGGGCTGGGGATGTGGCTCAGCGGTCGAGTGCCCCTGAGTTCAATCCCCAGTACCAAA